>VKOC01018865.1:0-29290 GCA_009364415.1 Spea multiplicata | reverse complement strand
ATAAGGACACATCACAACAACAACAACAACAACAACAAGTATTTATATAGCGCTTTTCTCCCAGTGGGACTCAAAGCACTTTACAGGTATATGCATACGAGAGAGTGAATTATCTGAATGATTGGGAGAAAAGATGGGTTTTAAGTCTTTTTTTTAAAGTCTCTAAAGATGGAGCCTCTCTGATTGAAAGTGGTAGAGAGTTCCATAATGTGGGAGCAGCATGGCAGAATGCGTTGGAGCCGGATTTTGTGCGCACTTTGGGTAATGAGTGAAGAGACATATGTGTTGATCGGAGGTGGCGAGCAGGGATGTAGGGTGTTAATAGCTCTTTCAGGTAACAGGGTCCCTGGTCCTTTAAGGCTTTAAATGACAACACACCTATCTTAAAGTGAATTCTCCATTTGATAGGAAGCCAATGAAGAGACTGTAAAATAGGCGTAATATGGCAAGAGCGGGGTTGATTTGTTAATAGTCTGGCAGCTGCGTTCTGAGCCAACTGCAGTTTGTGAAGATCTTTTTCTGGGAGGCCTACATACAGAGCATTGCAATAATCCAGACGAGATGTCACAAATGCATGGATTAGGGTGGCAGTATCCTCTGGTGGGATAAGGTGCTTTATCCTGGCTATATTCCTCAAATGGAAGAAGGCAGATTTTGTTGCAGCAGAGATTTGACGTTTAAGCGACAAACCATTGTCAAGGAGTACTCCGAGATTTCGCACTTCACTTGACCTGAGTAGCTCTGAACCCCCGAATTCTATGCCAGTTGTGTTAGTATTTCCTAGGACCGGCCGAGTTATCTTTTGTCCTGTGATCATCAGGACTTCTGTTTTATCAGGATTTACCTTTAACCAGCTAGCTTGCATCCATTCTAAGAGATCTGCTAAGCATCTGTTGAAAAGAGATGTTGGATCCTTCGTTCCTGGTGCAAAGGAAAGGTAGAGCTGCGTGTCATCTGCATAGCAGTGGTATCTTAATCCATGTTGCCTGATGATGTCCCCCAGTGGGAGCATGTATATGGCAAATAGAGTGGGCGATAGAATGGATCCTTGTGGTACTCCACATGTTAGTGGTGTGGGAGCTGAGGAACACGTTCCTGATGAAACCCTCAGTGACCTGTTTGTGAGGAATGATTTAAACCATGTTAGAACTGTGCCTCCCAGCCCGCATAGGTCTTGCAGCCGCTCAATAAGAATCTTATGATCAATGGTGTCAAATGCTGCTGACAGGTCTAGAAGAATTAGGATTGAATGATCACCCTTGTCTCTTGCCATCAAGAGATCATTCAGAATGCGAACCAGGGCAGTTTCAGTGCTATGACGTTTTCTGAAGCTTGATTGGAAAGAATCAAAGATATTATTACTTGACAGATGGGCCTCTAGTTGCAATAGCACACATTTTTCGATGATTTTTCCCAGAAACGGGAGGTTGGAGACGGGCCTATAGTTCTTTAAGCATTCTGGGTCTAAGGAAGGCTTTTTTAGCAGAGGTTTAACGATTGCTTCTTTCAGTAGGTCTGGAAAAACTCCGGAGTCCAGAGAACATTGGACTATTTTTGTAAAAACTGGGCCTAATGTTTCTGAGCATGCAGGGAGGAGATATGTAGGTGCAGGATCTAAGTCACAGGTGGTTGCCCGCAGGTTTTCTGAGATTGAGATGATTTCTTCCTTGCCTAGAATGTTAAAACTTGTCCACAGGGTGGGGGAATTTGAACCCTTGTTTTTGTACCCCTGTAATGCCTTTGGCTGTCCTTTTGAAATAGAGGTCCGGATGGAAGCTATCTTATCTGAAAAGTAGGCTGCAAAATCTTCACATTTGGACTGTGTAAGATTTGTGGAGGTATGCAGGCAAGATGGGTTGCAGAGTCTTTCTACGGTGCGAAAGAGCTGGGCCGGTCTGTTGTGTGCAAGGTTGATTTCACGAGATAGGAATGCAGATTTTTTCTTAGAAATTGTGAGTTGGTAGTCGGTAATGTGCTCGGTTAAGGAGCGCTTATCATCCTGGTTCTTTGTTTTACGCCACCTTCTTTCAAGCTTACGGCCTTTTTTCTTCAGCATTCTGATGGTGTCGTCAAACCATGGGGCATGGCGGAGGGTTTTTATAGGTTCAAGGCGAAGTGGAGCAAGGCTGTTTAAGGTATCACTCACCCTCTTATTATACTGTTGGACTAATATGTTGGGGTCTTTGCAGGTGCCCAGTAATTCTGTTAGGTCGAGGTTTGATAAAAAGATTGGTGAAGTCAAACCCTTTAATGAGCGACGTTTGGCAAGCCTTGGAGGGGGAAGTTTGGTTCGCTCTGAGGAGATGGAGAAGTTTAGGCAGTGATGATCTGACCATACTACTGGGTTTATTTTTACAGCAGGGATATCAAGTTCAAGTTGGAACACTAGGTCGAGTATGTGGCCTCTTTCATGAGTGGCAGATGTGACAGTTTGTGTGAAGCCAAAACTACTCATCATGTTTAGGAGGTCCTGGCCAAGATGGGAAGCTGTGTCATCAATCCATCAAAATGATATCTGACCCCTTAACGGCAATTGACATGTCACATCATTGGGTTAAGTGAGCTTAAAAATTGATCAATGATCGCTTTCTACGCTAGTGAATGTGTAGGGGCCCTGTGTGATCGCTCTCTAGAGCCAATTACATTTACCTTATTGAAAGATGCGATGTCTTCCAACATGGAGCAACCTACCAGTGTAAAGCGTGTTTAGCTGCTTTTGGTGAACAGCAGTGACCTTCGATTGCTTCCTAAATGCTCTTTCCAGCGACAGGGAACCACCATATTTGAAAGACATGATCTCTTTAAATATGGTGCTGCCCTTTCCCTGGAATAAGCTTCACAAGCAATCATTGGTCTCTTCTGTTGCTCAAGGGGTGTTGCTGAATCTGCAACATCCAATTATGTGCCATGACATTTAACACCTTCCTTGCCATTGATCACTGCATAGACAGTGATCAGGCACATCAGCACTTTTATTGCATTTTTTGGGGGACTTTCTTAATTTATATATATGATTAAATAATTAAAATGTATTTAATTATTAAAATACTTAATCATTTCAATAATTTGTGGTGTACATTTCAGCTTTCAATTGGGAATTTTGACATCATGACATCTTGCACTAATGTCCTATTTGGAACATAATTTAATCCAGCCAATTCAATTTACCCCCTCAAAATATATTTTTGAGAACTTGACAGTCTTCTCACGAAAGAGTTAATTGTTTCTCTCAACCACAGCAACACAGGATTCTGAAACACTGCAGGTCACATAAAGAAGGCAAATATAAGGCTGCTCTGGCAGCTTATTTTCCTGTAACTATAGAAAACAGCATCATAAATCAAGTAAATATATATTAGTAAATATTTCACCACATTGGTCCGCTTTTATTATCCCTCTTTTTAGTTGTTTTAGACCTATTTGTACTGGCGTTAAATATTGTTGTTCAAATTAATATTGTAACGCAGTGTTTGAAATAGGGTGTTGCGGTTTTTAACACTTTACAATATTTTGCGTTATAATTGGGGACAACAGGTATAACACACGACAAGCAATGCCTCATCATCAAAGCCTGTTCCACAGTGCACTAGTCCCTCCTTGACGACAATGGAACTAACCAATAGCACGTCAAGTGGGCGGTGCCAAGCCGTAACCCTGATACCGCAGTAGGGCAATGTTTCCGTCGGTAATCACAACGAGAACCAATAGCAAGAGTCGTTGTTGATAACAGGAAGCTTATGATCTGCTAGTCTTAGCTGGATGTATGTTGGCTTCGGTGAGTGCATTGAGCTAATAATTTGCTGCTTTATTCGCACGGGGTCACAGTTACTGAGACGTTCGCTTCTCTGCCCAGTACTGACAGCCTGTAGAGACAGAGACGCTTTGTTTTCCTCTAGAGCCGGGAATAGGCTGCACAGAAGTGGAATCGTAGAACCGATAACTGTTATCATTTTGAGATGAACATTACATGTACCTGTGCCGTTCATCTTGTCACAAAGTATATATACATATAAATATAGGTATTTACCATTGTGGTGACCACACTGCCCTTACTTACTGTGGTGTCAAATACAAAGAGTAGCATAAAGTAATAAACACTAAACTGAAAGCATCAATAATCTAATAATAAGCACTTCCTGGTAATGAGATTAAATTGCTCTTGTCTCTAGTTCATATGGCTCAATTTTTGGTGTGCTTAACGATAATCACTTTTAATGCTTGTGTTTAAATTTCATGTTTTCCGGTAGGTACTCTTAATTGTTGTTTATGACAATTTTATGTGTAAAGGTACGATTTACCATAATATTGATTACAGTTTGATTAAGAAACGTGTGTGTCTATCGCTCGGTGACATAGTACTGGTGTAAGTCCAATAGTACCCCTCAAAGCCTCGTGGCCAGGAGTTTGGTCCTTTCCTTCGAACAGTGTTGAGTTTCGCTTAACTGGAGTCATTATTAGACCAGTCTAGACCAAAAATAATATAATTAACAAAATAAAACAAAATGAAAAAAATCTAACTATACAAAGTCGTGAGATACATTGTAAAAGTTCTATCATTTTTGCCTATTCATTTATGAAAAGTTTAATAGATGTATATGCTTAAACAGCATATATACGCGTGTAATTATGTTTTTCGTTTCTCCCACTTTTTTTATCAATTTTCAGTTCCATTTTTATTTTAGCCTTATGCTTGGGATTTCTGCCCTCTTCCGAGTGATCCTCCTTCCTTTTATTTAGTCAAAAGAAGGTAAAAATAGTAGAATGGTTCCTACCTCTCTGCAAAAGGCCTTTCTTTCTATGGCAGAAAAAAAAGTACAAATGAAACAAAGTAAAAAGAGAAATCCTGGAGTTTATTCACAACAGCGCTTATATTATTCGAACAATAGAAGAGATACGTGTAATAAGATGGCCATGTAGATAGACAAAAATAAGAATAGGGACAGTTTTATGATACATACGTAATCCTATTTAGATTGAGTAATAATACAGATAGACCTGTGCTGTGCTGTGAACACTGCAGGAAAGTGATACTAAATGCCAGATATTCAGGCTCCGCAATACCAGCTGGGAGCTTCAGCCTCAGCGTGCAACTTGGTTTGCCAGACACGTAATGGAAACAGTGAGAGGCCTTATGAAACATCTGTTGCGTCTTGCACACGATAAATTGCGTTTCACTGGCAATTTTTACGACAATAATATATTTCAGAGCAATGAGACTCCTGGAAATGTATGCTACAAAGTTAGTCTAAGACAGGTTTATGAAACACAAAATCTGGAGTGGAAGCTTAATACTGTAAAATTAAGTTGTCATAGCACACTGAAAAAAGCTGTCCCAATACGTGGGTATTATTTTTGGCACTGAATTACTTTTACGGCTACTGTTTTTTGTTTTTTTTTTAGCTGTACTAAGTTTTTAGATGTCAAGTTGTCTCAGAGCCTAAATGTCAAATATTTTTTTATACCGGGATAATATAATAAAGCCTATCGTACATGAGGACTTGCTTATGATGCGTTTTGTGTAAGCAGTGTACTGCAGGAGTTAAACTTCCTTTATTCTCTTGTTATCCGTAGCTGGCCCATTTCTCTTCTGTATTTACAGTTTATCTTTCATCTCAATTCATTTTGATTCAAGTGTTGATTATATTTAGATGATAGTCAAATCTACCTATCTTCCTGTGGAATCTCTCCTCTTGTGTTCCTTATTACCAGCTGCTTGTCTGCTGTTTCTTTATGGATGTTAAACACTACCGATTTAACCTTCATCAAAACTGAATGCATTATCATTTCTTTTTTTCGATCTCCACCCTAGTGGAATAGTAGGGACTTAATTCTCTATTAACAACACAACTATCACCCCTACTAACCAGGCCCGATGCCTTCTGGTAATCTTTGACTCATCCTTCATATTCGGTCCTTCACTAGATCCTGCTGCTTGCACACAAAAAAGTGTGGCCTAAAACCAGGACTGCACTTCTCAGAGCCAATCAGGAGTAGGATCCTAGGTGCGTACTGAAAGAATGCCACAAACACAAAGAAAATCGAATCATTATTAAAGACAATTCTATGCTTCTATGCTGTATACTACCGCTGTGGCAGTAGTATGTCAAGTTCAACAGTGAGTTTATTATGAAGGAATACGTTGGGGCAAAGCATATAACCCGTGAGAACAAGCAAAACATAACACAAATGAAACAATAAAAAATTGTACAGTTACCAAGATATGCATAGACATGCCCCATACTAATGGGGGGAACCACCCACCATTCATCCTGTCGACAAGCCCTAAGTTATATCACTAATGGTTGTATCAACTGCCACTCCATATTGTAGAGGGGATTCCCATAACATCTGAAAAAGCCTGTAAATAAGCGTTACAATGGACCATGGGGGTTGCAAAGAGAAACATTTAATACATACCGTAGTTATCCAACTCCCTATTCACAGCAGGAAAGGAAGTGTATTCGTTACCAAACTTGTTGTAGGTATCCTCTCCAGGTGCTTAATCCACCCCCAAGTGACAGAGGAGAGCCCAAAGAGAAAAGAACCAGAAAGCACACTGTTAATCATAAACAACTAATTTCTGTGCCTGTCTCCTCCTCCTCCTATAATATACTATTTTTAATTACTTATTAAGGGTGTTTATGCAAAGTACCATTTATTCAAGGAGTCATTGAAATGAGAAAAAATATTTTCCAATGTTTCCACGTTTATGTGCATATGTGTTTATTTGATGAACCCAATTTACGGGTCTGTATGACCAAGTGTTTCTTTGTGTGTCTGTCCATAGCTTTGGACTGGTAGTGAAATTTTCTCTGTAGCCGCTTCCCTTGTAGTGACCTTTCCTACCCATGTCCTTGGCTCATATGTGGACATTTTTCAAAGAAGCATAAAAAAATGGCACTTGGTACATGATATTGCTCATATTAAACATATTAACTGTAATGTGAAGCAAATTGTGTTACAAAAAGCACCAAAGTGTGAAAATCAAGGTTCTTTATATCAACCCTTATAATGCCATCAGGAAATGAGATATAAAAAGCAATATATTGGTAGCAGCATCATGCCTTTATTACCATCCTGGATATCATTTACTTTAGTAGGGCTTTGCAGGCATTTGAATGATATAGTTTGCAACTGGAGCAACAAACAGTCATTCCATGAGAAATGGTTACGGATTTTTCTTCTGGGATGTTCTCTTTCTGGTACACGAGCCAATAAAACAGCCTGTCCAACAAGAACTAATGTTTGGAGGGTTGACTACCAAGCACTGATTTCATTAGCAGTATGGAAATCATATTTTTCCCTTCGCTATTTTCAGAGTGACGCTTAAAAGATTACCGCTATGAAATGACTGATATTAGATGGCTTGCAATTTCCACACTTTTCACGGAGATGCAATTATTGACCTATTAAATTTTAGGAAAATTGTGTGTCAAGAATGCACACTCTTGAGCAATTTCCTTTTCTGCTATGATTTTAACAAGGTGGGCACGTGGAAAATGCATAGCTGTAGGGTCTGAAGTATGCTTTGTAATGTTTCGTTAGTACGTACGATACAGCCTAGTTCCTGACAGATAATTATGTGCACCATTGAGAGAGACTGGCATAACAAGGAGAGATCGGGATCTTAATAGTGGGTATATTTGAGATGGTGTCCCCTATGATGTACCCATAGGGATAGTTTGTAATATATTTTTTTATTGTCACTTTTGTCTTTCTTCAAAATGTTTGCTGTCATGCAAACAAGGAAGTATCAAGAAGCACTTTCTAACTGTATAGGAACAACCCATTAGTGCCCCCTTAATTATGCCACATTTATCAATTTAAGAAAAATTCTACTTCCAGAAGACAATAATTTAGTCTAGTGCCATAATTATTTAGTTATATACATTGAGCTAATGGAAAAGCCATTGTTGAATTTTCACCGCAGCCATTGCACTTACCATTGTTGCTGTTAAGATCTCATTTTCCCAAATCCTATATCTAAAACGAATTTATTTAATATTGTTTATAGATTAAGATAAACAATATATTTTTTAAAAAATCTAACTTGTTTGTATACCGTTGGAAGCGTATATTAAGTTCATGTTCTCTCGATGTGGTTGATTATTTTAAAATTAACACCTTGAAGATGAGGGCGCAATATTATATCCATGCAAAATGTGCCGTTTATGGAATGTACAGAAGCTCAGGATGACCATTCGATCTTCCCTTGAACAATCGTTGGCTTCTTGCTGATAGGAACAATATAACAGTACTCAAACTGCAACATTGTATTGGATTAATGTGGGTGTGTGTGTGCGTATGTATGTATGTATGTATGTATGTATATATATATATATATTAGCTCAAAAAGAGCAAACCTGCTTGCATTTTCTTTTGTATTGAAGCGTTGCTTCCCATTTGGGGAAATTATTTCTATAGCACTTCACTGTCAATGCCTGACAGTGAAAGAGCTGCACTCTTTGTGTAAAGCTTGTATTAAACTAGCTTTGTGTTTATTCAGCAATGTGTGTTTAATGGTCTGTGTGCTCAGACAAAGCACGATATGTTGTATTATCAGGTCATTGGTAGGGCTCTCCATTCTTACAATAGATGTTTAGGAGACATGGAGCATAATATAGCCCCACAAACGTTTTTTCTCTCTTGCTGTAAAACCTAATTCTACTAGCTAAAAAATCTACACAACTGCTACGTCCGTAGCTTCTGCAAATGTTTGTTAATGCTTCTTATAAGAGGCATATTTTCAGTTGGTCTTCAGCTGGTTATAATCTGTAGATACCCGTTATAGATATGTGATTCTCTTCTTACAATGTGCAATATATATGGAAATCAGTGTGTTAAATTGTGCCGGGGAGCTCATTGCAGAGGCTTAAAGGTGTGAGGACACAAAAGCCCCTTTTTGAAGTAGCTTACTGGGTTTTAAAACTAGTTGCCAATGAATGTAATAAAGAAAAGTCTAGGCTGTCCTGCCATTTGTACATTAATAGAATTAATAGCATTTTCTTATTTTCTCGTCAGACTTAAAGTATTAATGGTGAGAAGAATAGCAGACTATCCAGGGACTCTTGGAACCTCTAATTAAACATAAAGACAGCATCATAAAGCATAAGCATTTTTCAATACTGATTATAAGAATCTTGTATGTGTTTAATTTAATGAACAAAAAAACACATCCTGCTTTCTGTGACTTGCTGCAATGTGAAAGTATTTTGTTAGGAACCTGTAAAGGATCTGGAGGCTAGAAGAGAACAGCAGGGCATGGTAAGGTATTTTGTGAGGTGGCAGGTGGCAGGTAGCTGGTAGGTCCTGAAAATTGGTTGTGTATATTCACTAACCATAGGGTGGGGTTTTTTTTTTGAGGTTTGCGGATTTGACTCTTTGATGTCGTTATGGTGGGCCGACCCGAATAAGAGATCTATTTACTAAAGTGAGAGTTGAGAAGACAAAAATTGTTTCAGGTCCTTCACTTCACAATGAGCTAAGAAGGGTCAACCACACCTAGCTTCTGCTGCAGGAAGGTCTTGACTGGCCCTGTATAATGTATAGTTACATCTGTGAGGTCTCTTCACCCATTTAAGTGTATATTACGTATGTCCATGCGAGACCTTCCTACTAGAAAAACCTGCTTATGTTGGCAGGTGAAATCACAGATGTCCTATAAATTCTCACTTAAGTGAATAAAAAAAAAAGTTTATGTGGAGAGACTTCTTGAAACTCGCTTCTCTGATAACATTTGATGCATTTTACGAGGACCATATCAACCCTTCTTGCAGGAGGCACTCACATGGGCACAGGGTGATACCAGGGAGTTAAGAAAAGTAGTTAATCCACCTAAAAGTAAGAATTAGTAGTGAGGATAGGCAATGACAATCACTGAAACAGTAGGACTGGTGGTAGCTGTTAATAAAATGGTAAGTGATGTTTGAGGTAGAGTTACTGGAGAGCCTTGTAAATCCCAGTTTCCTAACTCTGTGACTCTATATCTGTACAGAATTCTTACACATAGGTGCTGGGCAAGACAGTACTTTAGGTGTTATGATACTAGCAGCTGATAAATTAGAACTGCTACCAAAATGAATTATATTATTTCTTGTATTGTAGGCTATAGGGCAGAGTAACGTATGGGTAGGAGGATACAGTAATCAACACAGAAGTGAGCAAGCAGCAGATACTATAATTTTACTAAAGCCAATGCTAAAAGGTCAGGTGCTAGCAACAAGATATTGAGTAGCAGTGAAAGTGCACTGTGTTGCTATTTTACAGCTTACATGAGGTGGGTGATGAGTGCAACTTGCTGTAATAATTGCTTGTTTCCATTTTTTGTGAGGCTTAATAACATGTTTTAAGGTGTTTGTGATATGTGCTTCGGTAGTTTGCTTTTTAGTACAGAATGTATCTGAATGCTTTAACCAGTAATGATTTTTTATTTATAGAGAAATGTTTCCTTATCTCTTCTGTCTGAGGTGTTGCGATGCGTTATCTTGTTTAGTTGCATTTCCCTGCTTTTTATACACCGAGGGGGGTGCATGACTTTGTAGGGTGTCTGTGCATGCTGAGGCCAGAGTGCTTTTGGGAAGAGTCTGCCTCTTGCGTGTCCAAAAGATCTGGGTGCTCAGTGCTGTCTATAACTGGGTGTCACTTCACATTATTTTGCCACCTTTACACATTGGGACTGTACCAAGATGTTCAAGGTGGTTACTTTCAATTGATAGTTTTAAATTTGCATACATTTGAAAAAAATTGCATACAAAGAGACTAGCTTTTTAAAATGCCGGTATCGCGTAGTATCGTTACTATGGTTTGGCTCAACAAATTTAACGATCTTAATGTCCCTTCCTAACACAAGATGCCACTAAGGCTCTTGTCGATGCCCTCATTATCTCCCGCCTTGACTTTTGTAACTCAGTCTTAGTTGGCCTCCCTCATACCTGTCTCACCTCTCTACAATCCACCATGAACACCGCTGCCAGACTTATCTTTCTCTCCCATTGGTTTACCAACTCCTCTCCCCTCTGTCCGTCTCTTAGCAGACTGCCTGTGCGCTTCAGGTTTCATCTCAGAATCCTTACTCTTACCACTAAAGCGGTTCCCCTACTTATATCTCCTCACTCATTTCTAAATACTCTACTAATTGTTCTCTCTCTACTCATCCAATGATGATTGTCTGTCCTCTGGACTGATTTCTAGTTCCCGTGCACAGTTTAAAGACTACCCAAGGGCTGCCCTTATCTGGAATGCTTCTTTCCCCTTTCCTTCGATCTTTCAAATCCCTTAAAACACGCTTTTTAAGGATGCCTACAACCTTACACACTAACACCCTTCCTCCTATATTTCTTACCTCACCCTTCCTAGTCCCTCTACTACAATACTTATACTAGTGTGGCTGGTCCATCCCTAACAGTGACACTTCTACCACTTGTATACTACACCCTTACTCCCTCTAGATTGTAATCTCGTTTGAGCAGGGTCCTTCTTACCTGTTTCTGTAAGTAAATTGTTATATACTGCTTACTGTATGTCTTGTTTACCCATTGTACAGCTCTGCAGAATATAATGGTGCAATATGAAACAATAAGCAGTGATTACAATAATGTTATTTCTGCTTAATTTACCAACCGCATTTTCCTTACGTCAGAAAATATCATCTGTCATTTTGTTGATTGTTTCAAATAATCGAATAGATAATTCTTAGACTAGCATCATTGTGGTGCTTTCATTTAAAAGTGCAGTAGTTGCTACACCTGAATGTTGATGCAAGCTTTAGATACTGTTTAGTTTTTCATTTTGTATTTTCTCTAATTAGCAGGTAGTCGAACAATTCCATTTTTACTTGGAAACAAACAGAAAAACCTGATGTGTATGCAGCCTTGGATGACTACAGGTCAGCAGCTCCACTATACATAGGCAACACTGACATTTGCTGAGTTGTGCTGACAAATGTAAAATATTTGTGGGGGTTGCTGTCCATAATAGATTTTAGTAATTGTTTTACATAATTGGAGGCGGGGAGTTTTAAAACTTAATTTATTCAATCTAAAACAGCCTCCTGAACAAATGCATATTAAAGTATCACTAGCTATCACTATTTTATATTGGCTGTAAAAAAAAAAAAAAGTTACCCAAAGTCAGTGAAGACCTTATTTGTGTAAAAGTTGTATTTCTTTTTTCCTTTTGGCTGTTTGATCTGATGCATTCCCTTTGGTGTCAGAAGTTGTAAATCTGCATTGTGATGTGACAGCAGTTGCTGCAGGTGGCAGGATGTTCATTTGCAAACGGTACAAAAGCTGAGCTTGTCCGGAGTTTATTCCCATGTCCCCTTTCCCTCCTTTCAAGACAGACTTTTACATTGAGAAAGATGAATCCTGAAATAAATAACAAAGTTGGAGATGTTCCATAATAGTATTTAACCAGTGTTAAGCTGGAAGTCAATTTTAAGTGTCTGTGTTCTCCCTATACATAAAAGGTCCCCAACAGCCTCAGCAAAGAAGAATACATATGAAAAACTTTTTTAAAAAGGTTACAAAATGTAAAAGAAAACTTACCTTGGGTAGAAGCTGCAGCTCCCTGCATCCTCAACAATTAAACGATCTTGAAACAGCCAATCAGTGACAGGAAAGTGCTCCCAATAAAATCAGCAGGAGTGCTGTCCTTGTGTGCACACAGGGGGGCTTGTTTGACTCCTCATGATGTTTACTGAGGCAGCACTAACGCTGACGGCGATAAATATACTACATACTAGGAGAGCTGTATGGCTAAATCTTCTGCATGCCAACTAGCTTAGGGGCAGAGGAAATGGCAAATACATGGGGATTCTACAGAAGTCTAGCACAAGCTCCTATGTGGTAGTTTCATTTAACCTGAACAATTATGTGTGTAGTAGAGAAGATTCTGTTGGAGAAGCCTCACCAGAGCTGGCCTTAAGTGTTCTGGCACCCTGTGCAGACTACTCCTCTGATGCCCCCTTCTCACTCTCCCCCCTCTCTGCCCCTTCTCACTCTCCCCCCTTCTCTCTCCCCCCTCTCTCTGCCCCTTCTCACTCTCCCCTCTCTGCCCTTCTCACTCTCCCCCTCTCTGCCCCTTCTCACTCTCCCCCTCTGCCCCTTCTCACTACCCCCCTCTGATGTCATATTCCAGCGCTCAACATGAAATGCCGACACCGAGTCACGGAGAGTGAGTGGGCGCCGAACGGTTACTGAAAACTTTACGAGCAACTGCTTTGCGCCCCTGCCCGGGAGCATCGTTTTTTTTGTTTGTTTTTTTTAACTTTATTTAACATGAAGAATTTAAATAAAGTTTAAAAAAAGATGTTTTAATTTAAGTCCCGTTTAAAAAGTTTACTTTTTGTATGTAAAGATCAGTTCTGGTGCAGTTACGGTAGCAACCAGAAAATTGCTTTAATTATACTACTTTGTGCCAGAACTGCTCTTTATATATAAACTTGTGTGTGCTATTTTTAGAGCTTTTTTTTAATGTATTTTTGGTATTTTTTAGTATTTTGGGTAGTGATACACAGTTCATTACAGAAAAATTTGAAAGTTGTGAAGATTAGTTTTGATTCTACTTTTATTTGGAGTGATAACAATTTTAGATGGTTATAGATCTCATATATATTCTTTTGTTTATTGCCCTGGAAACTCGTTGTGTTATTATGCAGCGAAACTTCTGACCACTACCAGAATGGCATTATTTGCCTATATTCCATATCCCAAATAAATAATTTGAACACTTCAGATTTCTTTTTGCGTGTTTTGTCGATGAACAATGGAGGTTTTATTAAGGTGTCAGATAAAGCTCATACACAGAATGCCAATTTACTTATTTTGTTTTATGTTTACCATGTGGGGTTTTTTTTTACATTTTATACTAAGAGACTTAAGTGGCTCAAACGTGTTCTGAAAAAACAAAAATTATGTTGTATAAACTCTCTGAAACTGCACCTGTTCTCCTTTTTATTGACTGGCATCCAGTACACAGCTTTTCCAAGCCACTATCATGCTGTATTGTGGGAGATAGTAGGATGCTTGTATCTTTAGGTGTTACATATGTTTGTGTTTATCTTAAATCTAAAACTGAATGAGAAGGTAAATCTGATGTAGGTAGATATGACGCAAAAACATCACTGGGAACCAGTTTTTTTGATTGTTTATCAAAATAAAGAGTTGGACCCATTTCAGATTTGAATGAATTTGGTACAGCAGAAAAAGAAGTCTAAAAGAATGTCTTTTTTTTGTTTTCGTAGTAAATTCCTTCTAACGGTTTCAGGGTGGTTTTTCCACGCTACTAGCAGCAGGAAGACCTCTAAATCCTCTCTCGCACGCTCCGTAAACGAGTGTATTGCACTTTCTACTTGTGGAAAGAGGGACCATGAGAACATCTAATGGAGAAATCGCCATGCAACATTCTCCGAGGATTTGTAAATATCCACCTGCCTCTGTGTTTCTCTAAGAAACGCTCTACATTCATTTCCAGTTTAAGTGACACTTGAAGTTGTACGGATGTGTTGGCGTGATGCAGATAAATGCAGCTCATTAAGACAAAAGTGCCTTTGGTGTCCTGTTGGGTTTCAAAATTGAGTGTTGCTAATGGGAACAGTGGGAAACTTAAACTCTGTTAAAAATAGTGTTGAGTATTTTTCAATATTTTTTTTCTTAAGAAAAAAATGGGTAATCTGTATTTACCTTTTGTCCACAGGACTCAACAGGTTCTCCATGCAGTAACACACTACTGTGTTATATATTCACAACCCGCAAGACCTGATGTGTATCATATTCTTCAAGTTTGACCCCCGGCCTGTTTCCAAGAATGCATACAGGTAATTTCAAACTTTAAAATAATTTACATTCGAATAACACAACTGGATGCTATTGTAATTAATAGTGTTTTTTCTTGATTTTGAAGGTGAGAATATTTAGAAGGTTTAGCAACTTGGTGCCACATAAGTGCAGAGTGCATGTTGCTTTTCTTACTAGCACGTCGCATTTACCACAGTAGCAGTTACCCATAATTAAATCTAATTTTATGGTGAATGAGATACAGGAGTAAAAACCCAGGCATATTCTAAAGTGCTGACATTTTCAAAATAAGATTAAAAAGGCATTTCCTTCTTTTATTTAATAGATTGACCTGCCCAAATATCCGTGTCTCTTACTGCTTTGCCTTGAAGTGAAAATTTGTAGTCCAGGCCGGCACTGCCAGACAGACTGAACCCCTCACATTAAGAACAAGAATTGACACACTAGCGTAAGGAAGGACATTGAGGCACAGGGCAGGATACAGAGCAGGGCAGATCAAGCACTAGCAGCTAATCACATCCAGCTACAAGACTGACCCCAGCCACCCTAAATACCAAAAAAAGGACAAGCCAGGCCAAACACTTGCAGCCAACCACAAGACTGACCCCTTGTTAGGGACCAGGAACCAGACAGACACAAAACGTAAGGTGCAAAAGGAGTGTATACCAAAGAGAAGCTGGGGTCAGGAACCAAGACGTAACCAAGCTACTCGGTACCAAGGTTTAAATTTTCTCCACTTAAGGACCTGGGTGTCTTTTTTTTTTTTTCCTTCTTCTTCTTTCTTGTATCTCATTTAGTTTTACCCACACAAATTATATATTTATAGGACATCGTTAGATACCATTTTTGATCATAGCATCTAATTTGTTATAAAAAAAAATGCCTAAAAATTCTAATCATCTGCAAAAGCCAATGAAAAAAACCTGCTTAATATATTCTAATATGTGTCCTGGGTTTTTATGTTTGTTCTTTTTCTTTTTTGCAAGTTATAGGGCTATACGTACAAATAGCATATTGCAAATCTGGTAATCCTGTCCCCATGCTCTATTTGGGACATCTTTAAAGGGGGGAATTCAGTTATTATTATTAGTATTATTATTTTCTTTGTAAATTTCCCTTTTCTTCGACTATTGAACAAGGTTAGTTATCCTGTCTAAGAAAATACTTCTGCATGCTGATGTGGTTAAAACCTGTGAACAAAGAAGTTGGTCTTGAATAGTTCATTAACACCAGATATAATGTTTCCATTATACAAAGAAGTGGTGAAAGAACTTTAATGGAATTCACTATTCTTTTAAACAAAATAAATCATGTTTAATTTTAAGTGTCCTGAAAAGAACAAAATTGGAGATAATTTCACTGGAAAGAAAATAAATGTTAATTGAGATTAAGCCCATAATATATTAAAGATAAAACAAGTCGGGTCAATGGTTTCTCAAGTTCATTATTTACAGCTACAAGGAGCTTTGCACAGAATGGATTTCTTATAATTACTTTTGGAATAATGGGGAATTGCAGATGAGGGAAAATGATCTGATAACAAGTCAGTCTTTTCAGAAAAAATTGCAAGAACATTGGTCATGGCACAAAATCACTCCATTTGGTCACCTGTATTTTCTGCAGGTGTTATTTGTACATTAGGTTCCCCTTTTTTGTTTTGGAAGCTGAGCAAAAGCTTACAAGCAAACTGTTTCCCTGTTTACTTTTTTCTCAAAAATATTGCCGTTATCTGTTTCAACAACTGGCTAAGCTGCATGTAAGAGAATATTCACGTAAAACAAAGCAGTTGTAGAGTTGAGCCTTTTCCCTGTGGTCCAAGTATATTGTTTCACTGATTGTCTAAGATACATCCATTTTTATTAAACGGACTCTGGGTCATAAAGTCTAGGTTTACATATGTGTTTGGGTAACTAGAAACCACATGGCTGCAGTGCAAAAATTGCCTCAAGGCCCCCGCTTCACAAAGCAGCATGTCCCAGAGTGCCATCTTTGCCCCCAAACACTTTGTCTATGCAACCTTTGCCCCAAACAGCTTGTCTGTGCCGCTTTTGCCACCAAACAGCTTGTCGGTGCCCCCAGCTTGTCTGTGCCATCTTTACCACCAGTGCCCCAAGCAGCCTTCCTGTGTCATCTTTGCCCCAAACAGCCTGCGTGTGCCATCTTTGCCACCAACTTATCAGCAACCCCAAGCAACATACCTGTGCCATGTTTGTCACCAGCTTGTCTATGCCATCTGTGTCACCATCTTTGACCCAAACAATTAGTTTCACCATATAGCCTGCCTGTACCATTTTGCCCCAAACAACCTGCCTGTTGTGCGTCTCATTCAGCAAGTGGATGTGATGTCACTTTTTTACACCCTGGATTAGTCAAACACAGCATGCAGGGAGACATTTTACCTTTTGGCTCGACTGGAGCAGGCAGCACCCTATTTGTAACATACACACTTGCACACGTTTTACCTCCTCTCACACATACACCCTAATTCTACAAATGTGTAAACTGATGCTAATACACACACATACTAACATGCATGCTGACACATTTACACATACACAACATGCTAATACACACATACTCATGGTACCACACACACGCATGCCAATACACTGAAACGTGTGCATAGGACTCGTGCTAACCCACACAGGCTTTACACATACTCGTCCTAATACACACTTACACATACACACTCATACTACTATACTATTATTTTACAGGGAAAATACTCCATACACCAAGGTAGGAAATTGTAACAAATCAGTATGTGTGCCTAAATGTTCCAGGTCACCTAATACAATGTTCACTACTTTTGGCAGAAAATCAAGCATAAACAGTTGTCTGTTGTCTACTGCTTCTCACTCCCTTCCAATGTACCTCCGATGCCAAAAATAAGACATCTGGTCCCTTTTTTGTGATTAAGTCAAATCAATCCTCAACCAGCAATAAAGGATCTTGAATCCAAAGTTGAATTTTCTGTGGTTCCTTTGACAAAATCCCCAACCTCTTATGTTCATAATTTTCAATATAAGCAACATTCAGTCTCATCATGCAATCTATAATTAAATTGTACCATTTTAATTACCAGTGAACAGAAGTACAGTCCTAGAGTCCTACTGTTCCTCAGCTAATGGCAGTGATGTTTTCACAAGGTCTGGACATTTAATGAAAGTCAAAACTATGGAGAATGAGAGCGAACATCTGCTCGGTAATTTAATTACATCCCTCCATGTATTTTACTCTCTGGGGTACATTTAGTCATTTGGAATGCTTCATCATCTTACTGGCACTCATATGGTTAACATCTGCCAGTTCTGTAACGTAACTAAGGAGCAGCTCCAGACCAGGGCTTTGGTTTAACATTGCAAGATTATTCAAATTGCCTTACTCATCCAGGACATTTTGATTAATGAACGTCTATGGGGAACAGGCATAGAAAAAGACTTACTTGACTCTACCATTAAGCAATTTGTACAATAAGGTTGGAGACCAAAAGGGTCGCGACTGTGTCATTGTCATGCTTTTGGGATCCACTGCAGGTGTTACCATAGTGGTCCAACATTACCCCTTTGTGGCACATCTGGGTAGGTGAGTATAGAAAATATATTTTTTTCTTTGAAGATCAGTCATGCCATGCCATGAGCAGAAATATTCCCAATCTTACTTACCATTAATCTTACATAAACATTTTATTTATTATGGCACATAATATTGTAATCATTTGTGCCCCGTGAAAGTATAATTCATGAGGTAAGGGATTGAGAGAAAGATATTTCTGTAAGACAAAAAAAAATCAAAAAGGTCATGAAGCCCTCTACTGCCAAATTACCATTTTTTAAAAAAAATTTGCGCATTGCTTTTGGATTTTCTTCTTTTTCTATTTTGTGTTATTACCTGGTGTGGATTTATTTTTTGTTCTTGTGTCCCACTGCAGCCAGCCTTATCTTATTTAAGAATCGCTCAAAATATGCCTTGCACATACCATTTATTTAGTGCTTTTGTTTTGAACCATGCTGGCGCTGTTTTTCTTGGAAGTCCTCGTCCTTGAGTTGGCTTACATTTGGTGTATTTGTTTTCCTTTTTTCCATGCTTCATTCTTTTTCTTTATGAGAAAATATTTTCTAGTGTTTGCGAATTGATGATATCTTTACTTCAGTTCATTTTCTTTTTGTAACCACAGTTATCTGACAGTGCTGACATGAAAAGTTAATGAAACTTCAACTGCTGGGGGGAGCTTGCCAAATGGAATCGAGTATAGGTGCCCTAAACCTTATATATATTATCATGCTCATATTATTATAAGGGTTGGGGGAAATCTCTGAAGACATTGGGAACCATAGAATTTGTAGCCAGATAAGAACCATTGCCCCACATAGTCTCTTTATTTCCCTTATTGTAAAGGCTCAAACATTAATCAGTCCTTGGTTTTGTCTTGTATTCCCTTGCTTTATTAACCTTATCCGCATCCTTCTTAGTATAGTAAAACTTTCTTGTATTACATCTTGCAATGCAATTGTGTTGTGTTATGAATACAGCTGTCCGGAACATTGGGATTCAAACCAGCGTATTAAGCATTGGAGAATGTACCCTGGCCCATGTCACCTCCAGGAGATACTCCATAAGAACAAAATGTATGGTGCCATTTGTAAAATATAATGAGCCACCCTTGTCAACCACTGAAGGGACTTTTATGACATCACATTCTCAACACATAGACAATAATATGTAATTGGTCCCCTCTTTGCAGTTATAACAGCTTCTACTCTTCTGGAAAGGCTTTATGCAAGACTTTGGGGTGTTTCTGTGGGAGTTTTTCCTATTCATTCAGCAGAGCATATGTGAGGTTGGACAAGAAGGTCTGGCTCACAATCTCTGTTCCACTTCGTCCCAAAAGTGGTGCACCCTAATGCTGGAATAGAAAAAGGTCTTGACCAAACTGTTCAAACAAAGTTGGAAGCATAGCAATGTCCAAAATGTGGTGTTATGCTGAAGCATTAAGATTAAGTGGCGGCATGCTTTACAGCACTCGATCCAACGCTTGGCCGTTATACTAGGTGATGTGAGACTTGTATTCAGCTACTCAGCCGTAAAGAACCATTCCATGAAGCCCCCACCACACAGTTTTTGTGCTGATATTAATGCCGTAGTTAATACATGGAGAATGTTCATCTCCCCTAAACCCATCCTTCTTACCAAATAAAGCCTTTCCTTCATTTTCTATGAGGTTTACAATTATATTTTATTTTTAAATTGAATGTGAATGAAAGGGTAAAAGTTCCACGTTTATTTGAATGTACCCTCAGAATCCCATATTAATGTGGAAAAATTGCTATCCTACCAGAGCAATATATGTTTCTGGTGTTGACTGACTGAGTGTTTCTTTGCTTTGTACAGACTGTATCCTCTGATAAATTCCAATTACAATGGTTTCTGCTAGGCCGACTATGAGCAGCGTGTTTATGTTCTTACTGGATGCACACTGCATTGCTGCAATCCATTCTGCACAGAGTACAACAGCGGTCACATCAATTAGACCCGCCATTCTCCTCTAAAGCCCTTTGAACATCCTTTTATCTCTGCTCATTGTTGGCACCCAGTGCCTGCATAACAAGAGGTCAGTCTTGTGCCGGTGCCTCAAATGTGAGAACTGAGCCCTTTATCAATCCTCCAGGAGACAGATAAAGTACGTTCCATGTAAGCCTGGCAATCACAAGGGTTTCTGGTATATAGATTCAAAAGCTAGAAATTAGCAGATTATATCATGGATCAAAATATTACAGCATACAATAAAGGCAATAAATCTGTGGGTAATGATACCTTGTAATCCTGTGTGTGTGCCAATGCCTCGGTTATGCTTGTGCATGTAATCTGTCAATGATTTCTTTATTATTTTGTTTTGGAATTCCTTGTCTGTCGTGCACATGGTTTCTTATCTCCCATTTCCATAATAAAACTGAATACTAAAGGGTGCAATTGAGTGGCTATTTATAAACAAAGCTTGGTAGGACCAGTACATAATAAAGGGACACATTCTTTCTTATCATAGCTATAACAACATTGGTATAGATATTGACTATGCGCCTCTAACAAAACTCCCGCACCATTATCTACACTGATCTTGAACAATTTACATCATTAATCATGTATCTTCACATTTCCACATCAGTCTCCAGCTACCGACACGCAATCATTCACTAGGTACTTCCACAACCCCAATCATGAACCACGTACCTCCTGTTAGTCACAAGCGGTCCCTACTGCTCTTTAAATCTACCCTAAAGCTATATCTTGTCAAACGTTCGCACCCTACTTCAAATATTTTACTTCCTGTAGGTTACAAAATAGGCATTTTTATATGCTATTGAAGGGGGAAGTGAGTAGGTGTTTTTGTGCCATATTTCCCTTGTTACTTGTCTGGCAGCTTACATGGTGTTAAATATAGGGGAGGGATGTTGTATTAGGAACTTGTTTTCCTCCATCCCCAACCTTTGCTAGTTTGCTAGTGCTTGCTCAAGACCTTTGCTTGAGTTCCCGTTTTTTTTTTAACCCTTGAAGATCCCTCCAGTTCCTATTACCTGTTCATGCCAGGGCTAGGGGTTTTGTTAGTCTCCTAGAAAACTCGGAAAATCCTGCAGCCAGGCTATGTCTTGGGAGAAGTGGTTGAGTTAAAAAAAAAAAAAAAATGTATGGGATCTGTCTGTTGTCTTAGGCTGACAGTGAGTAACGTGTCCCTTGCACAGCTCTCACACACCAATATTCACCAGGTACCTTCAAAGCTGTCGCACACCATTATCCACCAGGTACCTTTGTAATGCCGATACTGTGAGTGCTGTGTGGCTGCTCCATAACGCAAATAAGTAAACAGCCCACCACAGCAAACCAATCCATCCAGTCAGGCATTTTGGGGATTCTTCATGTAATGGCTCACTTGGCACAGCAAGAGTCCTTTCAGAGTCCTGAAAAACATGAGTTATTTGGTAGAAAATCTCCAATGACTTGCTCTCTGCCAAAGCTAAAGGTCACTACTCTATTCTAATACTACTGGATCTCTCTGCTGCTTTCGATACTGTTGATCACCACCTTCTTCTTGACTCACTTGCTTCTATAGGCATTCGAGATACAGCTCTCTCCTGGATCTCCTCATATCTGTCTAACCGTTCCTTCTCTGTCAACTTCTCTGGCAACACATCATCGCCCCTTCCACTTTCGGTTGGTGTCCCCCAAGGTTCAGTCCTTGGCCCCCTGCTGTTCTCTCTTTATACTTCCTCTCTTGGCAAACTAATCAACTCATTTGGCCTCCAGTATCATCTATATGCAGATGATACCCAAATCTACCTGTCTTCTCCTGATCTCTCTCCATCTCTCATGTCCCGGATCACCAGCTGCTTGTCTGCTATTTCTTCATGGATATCACAACACTACCTGAAACTTAATCTTTCTAAAACGGAACTCATTATCTTCCCTCCCTCCATCTCCACTCCACTACCTGAATTCTCTATCACCATTAACAACACAACTATCTCTCCTACTAACCAGGCCCGATGCCTTGGGGTCATCCTTGACTCAAACCTCTCCTTCATCCCTCACATTCAGTCCCTCGCCAGATCCTGCCGCCTGCACCTAAAAAACATCTCTCGTATCCGCCCATTTCTCACCCAAGAATCCACAAAAACTCTGGTTCATTCACTTATCATTTCCCGTCTAGACTACTGCAACACTCTTCTGGTTGGCATTCCACTGTCTCGACTCTCTCCTCTACAGTCTATCCTAAATGCCGCTGCTAGGCTCATCTTCCTTGCACGTCGCTCCTCTTCTGCTTCCCCCCTCTGTGAAACCCTCCACTGGCTCCCGATAACCTTTAGAATTAAATTTAAGATCCTGGTACTGACATATAAGGCCATCCACAATACTGCTCCTCCGTACATTTCTGACCTCATTAGCAAATACTCTCCTACTCGATCCCTACGTTCCTCCCATGGGCTAAGGCTCTCCTCCTCACTCGTCACCTCTTCCTTTTCCCAGCTACAAGATTTCACTCGAGCTGCCCCCTATCTCTGGAATCTGCTCCCAAGGAACCTTCAGAATTCACCCTCCCTTCTGACATTCAAGAAACATCTAAAAACCCACTTCTTCAGAGACGCATACCATCTTAGCTGCTAGAACATCCTTGTCATCGATACCCCCCCCACAATACCTCTATGCCTTATGTTTGTCACCCCATTTTTCCCTCTAGATTGTAAGCTTGCGAGCCGGGCTCTCTCCACCAAATGTATCGGTTTGTATTAGTCTGTCAATTCTTGTCTTGTCATATCCCTTGAATTTATGTATTGTATTAAGCGCTGCGTAAACTGTTGGCGCTATATAAATAAAAGATAATAATAATAAAATAAAAAGAATGTTAATGTCATATCGGAAATAGAATGTGCCTCATTTTAGGCTATGACCGTAACTATAGGCTAACTATGCATTTTCAATACTTAAATGTGTGTAGTGCCATTACTGAATGCCCTAACCTGTAACAGATCCATTTCTGTAGTATGATGTAATCAAATGTTAAGGACTACCATTGACTAAATATAGGGAAGAGCCACCACAAACTAATATTATGATCCAGAGCCTTATGATACTTATTAAACTATATACTAATAATAGTATCTAGGATTACACAAAACATACCCTATTTTTTTAATCCATGGCAATGCGTCTATGCAATCTATGGTTGTCTCCTGCCTTGGCTCATTTACATCCAAAGGTGACATTCAACATTTAAAAGATAAACGCATTCGGTTTTCAATTTCATTCATACAAGCACGATTTACTCTCTTGAACCTTTTGTCATGTTGTTTTTATTCTGAGTTTGAAAAAGGGATCCTAAAATAGCTTTTCTCTTAATATTGTTGTGGCTTACTGCATTATCACTGCTGTATCCTGTGGAGCTGGTAGCTTGTCACGTGTCAAATTGCTCTTATGCCCTTGTTTTATTTTCTGATGTTTTTTTTTCTTTGTCTGAATTTCAGACTCATCCTAGCATCAAATCGTGATGAATTCTATCACCGGCCGGCAAAGCCAGCAGATTTCTGGGGATACAATAATGAGATCCTCAGTGGTAAGTATAGTATCAGTACTATACTTAAAATTGGTGAAGGCCAGTAGAATTTAACATGGTCTTTAATCGACTCCCTTTTAACTATGTCATCATCCCTGCAGACAGACATGGTTCTTTTGGTACCACATGATTCTACTAAATTTACATGAATAGAAAGATTGTTATGTATGAAATGATACTCTAAGGTAAAGGTTGGCAGTGCTCAGTCAATTCTGTATGTTGTTGGCATGCCTTAGCGGTATACTTGGCAGAAATGCTTGCTCAGAAATGTTAATACAACACACACACATTAACTGTGTGGAACAGTTTCATTACACTTGTAGAAACCAAAACTGTTGCTGCCCTCCTGTCTAAATAGATAATTCCTGAGTGTGTCTGATAAATTAAACAGTTACAGCTTGATAAAGCCCCATTTTTTTAATGCTGTCCCACCTAGCGAAAGCAGGTGTGAAGGTCCACTATTATCTCTTTGTGCCACTGCAGGTTTGGATATGGAGCCTGGTAAAGAAGGAGGAACATGGCTAGGGATAAGTAAAAAAGGGAAGCTGTCGTTCCTAACAAATTACCTGCAGCCTAAAATAGATGTTCATGCCAAGGGCAGAGGTAAGTTTAGCAGGCGACTGTCATATAAGTGCTTTTTAAAAACATCTAACTATTGCAGATTCAGTCAGTTTGTATGGCCATACGTCGCACAAGCTGCCACTACGTGAAGGTTACAGTATTGTTGAATGTGTGGCATTGAAACACTGTTAAATAGATTTATCTAGTGTACTTAGCTGCAGAATGTAAGATTTAGGAAAATAATATCATATCAAATGAATTAAAGGCCATTTTAATATCTGCTATGCAAGGCATATTTAAAAACATTGTTGACTTATTGCATGCTTTAAAGGGACACTCCACACATATGTACTTTAATGCATATGACAGCTTTTGAGTCTCCCCATATGCATTTGGCGCTTTGCTTGTCCCCCAGCTATTGTCTGTGCTGGAGGTGGTCAGTCGGGGCCAGTGCTGGCTTGGTGAGCACTGATTGGCTGCTTCAAGATTGCCTACTTCAGTATACATTACTGTTGCTGGAACAGCCTCTCTGCAGAAGTGGTAGAGGCTAATACAGTGAGGGAATTTAAACATGCATGGGGTGGGCATGATGCTATCTTGAATCAGACCAAGGAATCATTGAGATCTAAGTCTCTACATTAAGAAAAATGTGCAGAATACATAGTTGAACTGGTTTTATATTTCAATTCAGGCTTTAATCCATTTCATTTATGTCCTGCTTGCCAGATAGAGGGACAGTAGAGTAGAGTCTCCAAACAGGCGTGTTCCCTAGGAAAACACATTTCACATGTCTATAACCAACACAGGCTGGTATGTCACAGCTGGTTGTCTGCAGTGGCATCTCACTGCGTTAATACGTTTCTGCAACGCTGTCGGGAGACAGATGGTCCTGCTTCCTATTGTGTGTTCTTATTTCAAAAAAGCAATGAAAGAAGCAAATTAACATATTTTTGTGATTTCCCTTTATGAATGTATTTATCTATTGTGTGAATTTGATTACACACCAGTCTGACTTGTTTTTTATTTTTTCCTAGGTGCTCTTGTGGCCAATTTCTTAACATCAGACCTTGATTGCTTTTCTTACCTGAAGAAGGTATCTGCAGAAGGACATGTCTATAACCCCTTTAACTTGGTAGCTGCAGATTTTAAGTAAGTCCAAATTTATAGACTAATTGTAGGAAAAAAACAGTGTCTGAAATATATGGTAAATGACTCTGTAGCCTGCATTTTAACTCTAATGCCCAGAAGCCTAATAGTCTGCCAGCTCAATGATTGTCAGAACAGCCACATATCTATTACATGCTTGTCATGGAATTACCTAAAATAGAAATCCCGTTATGTTTTGTGCAACAGATTGAGGTAGTGAAATAAAAATATATTTGAATGAATGCATGAAACGTAAACTTTAGATCGCTCCAAGTGAATTGGTTTGAAATAATTCTCTTACTGCTGTTTTCAGCATTAATGTTTTGGTATGAAATGGGTAATGACTGCCCATTTCCCACTGATTGCCTTTGAAACAGAAGAACGTGGGTTGACCCATTGCTTACTTCTATTATAGCTTTTCGCTAAAATGTCATCAGTCTCTTTAATTTCATGAGAAGAGTGTTTGCAGATTAAAATAAGCATTATACACTTTACATGTATACCTGGAAGCAGTGGCATTTATTAAAGTGGATTTGTTATCTTTCCCAAATTCTGCATTTTATAGTTATATACACTTAATAATCTTGATGCAGCGATATATAAATGGGTAAACTTCCCTTTCTTTGTATTGCACAATTCTTCATTCCCATTAATTTATCTTCAAGTGTTTCACCACAAGCAGGCACATAGGGACAGATTAGGGATAATTTGTGTCAAATTAAGACCAGTCGCTGATAAATTACGCACTTTTACACAGTGGATGGCCGCACACTAAAGCACAGAATCTGCCACATAGCCAGCAATAATGATATGAGGGAGGTACATACATACATACGCATTATTTGTATAAAGGGTTTACACAAAATCCACACTTCCCTGGGTATGGTATCAAAGTGTGTGTGTGTGTGTACACATATACAGTATATACATACAAAAATGGCTAGGCATACACTATGTTGTGTTCAGCAAAAGTAATTTGAAAGAATTATGAAACTATGGGGAAAACCAGATTTCTTTATATATCCAGTACCCACTTTAGTACAGTAAATCAGCTATTTGTGTTTTAGAAAAGTAATGCAAAATGGGTTTTGTGCTTGAATGATAATGCCTGTGCTGCAGTAAAAGTCTTGACCAATGAGAGTATATTCATTGATCCTAATGGCACAGAATGTTTTTCCTCCTCTTTTTCTTGAGCCAGATAAAAGAACAGGAATACGAAGTAGGCAGCACTTGGCAGGACACAAATGGGATAAGATTAACAAGCACAGCATTGTTCTTTCTTTTTGTTTCATGTTCTTATTATTAACATAATCCATATGGTAAGGTAGTGCTTGGGGAATGAAAATTGCTTTAACAGTATTAGGAAGCAAGATTCAAAACCCTCCGACTAGCCTGCTCTTACGTAGCTGGCACAACTTCCATGTTCCATGGCTTGAGGAATATCCACAAAGTTTAACCCATTAATAGTTTTGGAATATGGCAGCATAACCCCAGACATTTCCACTCAACCCAGTTTACAAAGAGATCTTTGGAATGTGTAAAGAAAAAACTGTAGGTTTGTGGCGGCTGCAGAGTGAAGGCATTAATGATAATTGTGAGTTAAGAGCTTCCTAATTTACTCTAGGCAATAGCTCCTGAAAATTACTAAATATGTAGCTAAGCTTTTAGAACTAATGCCAGACTACTGTAAGGACATTTACTGTGTTGAGTCTCCCTTTTATTTGAACCAGAGCCCTTTAATTTTTTTGGTCTATTGTGATTCTTGCCATAAGAGTAGAATGTCTTAAATGTGTTATCCTTTAGCCTTTTGAGATTTGTTATGAGATACAAGCTTGAGTAGCACTAAAGAGTATGTTTGTTGGTTAAGCAATTCTGTGTATCTAGACTTAGTTATTTCAGCAGTATGAGTCTGTCCATCACACAGCCCCATCAACCGTTCACAGTACTGAAAGGTCTCTAGTGAGTGCATGACCTGTCTGTCCTGTGTGCACAGAATTTGGCAGTAGAAGCAGATAGACCTGAAAATAGAAACAAGTAGCCTTCTCATGCAAATGATCCAAAGATGGTTCTGGCAGTTCACTGCTCTCTAGCGCTTATAATACAAATCAAATATGCTCTTGCGTTTCTCTAGGTGAGCGCTGATGTGATGCTTAAAGGGACAATCTATTATTTGTGAGAACTTTTTTAAAGCTGAATTAGGTATCTGTTGTCTCCCTTTTGTGAAGGATGTTGGTGAAAAAAGCTATGTCCTATTTTTCAATAATAATTTCTCTGCTTTAATCATTAGTACACAGATTGACACTAGAGAGGAACTGAGCTTGTAATGTCTTGTGTTGAAACCAGACAATGAGGAATGAAGGAGGGTGATATTTATCTGTCGGTGTTATATCACTATATTGCATAATCAATATACTGTGTGTGTGTGTATATACATTATATATATAATATATATATATGTATATACACACGCACACACATCATTGGTCACTTTATTAGGTGCACCTGTTCAATTGCTTGTTAAGACAAATAGCTAATCAGCCAATCGCATGGCAGCAACATAATGCATTTAGGCATGTAGACGTGGGCAAGACAACTTGCTGAAGTTCAAACCCAGCATCAAAAAGGGGGTTTAAATGACTTTGAACGTGGCCTGGTTGTTGGTGCAAGACGGGCTGGTCTGAGTATTTCAGAAACTGCTGATCTACTGGGATTTTCACGCACAACCAGGGTTAACAGAGAATGGTCCGAAACACAAGAAAATATCCAGTGAGCGGCGGTTGCGTGGACAAAAATGCCTTGTTAATGTCAGAGGTCAGAGCAGAATGGGCAGACTGGTTTGAGATGACAGAAAGGCAACAGTAGCCGAAATAACCACTAGTTACAACCAAGGTATGCAGAATACCATCTCTGAACACATAACACGCCGAACCTTAAAGCAGATGGGCTACAGCAGCAGAAGACCACACGGGGTGCCACTCCTGTCTAAGAACAGGAAACGGAGGCTACAATTCGCACAGACTCGCTAAAATTGAACAATGAAAGACTGGAAGAACGTTGCCTGGTCTGATGAGTCTCGATTCCAGCTGCGACTTTCAGATGGCAGGGTCAGACTTTGGCGTAAACAACATGAAAGCATGGATCCACCCTGCCTTGTATCAATGGTTCATGCTGTTGGTGGTGGTGTAATGGTGTGGGGGACATTTTCTTTGCACACGTTGGGCCCCTTAGTACCAACTGAGCATTGTTTAAACACGAAAGACTACCTGAGTATTGTTGCTAACCACATCCATCCCTTTATGACTACAGTGTACCCATCTTCTGATGGCTTCTTCCGGCAAGATAATTCACCATGTCACAAAGCTTGCATCATTTCTACCTGGCTTCTTGAACATGACAATGGGTTCTTTGTACTCCAATGGCCTCCACAGTCACCAGATCTCAATCCAATAGAGAACTTTTGGGATGTGCTGGAACAGGAGATTTGCATCATGGATGTGCAGCCGACAAATTTGCAGCAACCGTGTGATGCCATCATGTCCATATGGACCAAAATCTCAGAGGAATGTTTCCAGCACCTTGTAGAAAGTATGCCACGAAGAATGAAGGCAGTTCTGAAGGCAAAAGGGGTACCTAATAAATTGGCCAGTGAGTGTGTGTATGTATGTATACCCTGATTATAACACGA
>VKOC01018864.1:0-50872 GCA_009364415.1 Spea multiplicata | reverse complement strand
AGAGCAGGGAGACTCGCCGCAGGACTCTTCAAAGTTAAGTACCGGGGGGGGCGTCGGTGAAGTTTAAAATGCCGCCCCTCCCCGCCGACGGGGGGGCGGCATTTTAAACTTCGCCCCAGGCGGCGTTACGTCTTCGGCCGGCCCTGCATTTAAGAAACCATTTCTCTGTCGAAAGGGATATGGGTTTGTTTGGTTTTTTTTGTTTGTTTTTTTTTTTTACAGTGGTTTAGTTATTTTTTTTTACAGTGGTTTAGTTATTATGTTACAGATGAATGTATGAAACTTGGATTTTTTCATGTGTGAATTAACTTGATTTCATTTATATCCCATGACCATAGACATTTAAAAAGTATTAAAATAAATCATATCAATACTGATGTGCTGCACATATCAAAGTGTACAGTTCTAAATATACTTATATTAAAGCAACCTTACCCATCGCAGATTAATCCAATTTATAACACTGCCAAAACATATGGAATGTAAAACTAAACAGACAAGATTTGCCTATAGATCTACTGAATATTGTTTAAACAAATCAATTTTCTAGATAGATTACTGTGGTTGTTGCATGTGTATTGGTATGCATGTCACAAATTGCTGCTACTGCATGGTCTAGATCAGGGATCTCCAAACTCGGCCCTCCAGCTGCTGCAGGACTACATCTCCCAAACTCCTCAGCCAGCCCCTTAGCTGAAGGAGCATTATGGGAGATGTAGTCCTGCAGCAGCTGGAGGGCCAAGTTTGGGGATCCCTGGTCTAGATGGTCTAGAATGTAGAGGTTAATGGAAACTATTCTGTGTTGATGTGTTATCTGCTATTGCCTATAGAGAAGAGAATTCTGTTGGTTCATTATGCCCTTGAGGTTTTAGGGAACCCCTTTATTCCCCCCTCCTTGACTGCAGTCCCCGACAGGAAAAATGAATTTTCAGGTACACCTTGCTAGTAGATCAGAATCCTCAATACCTAATCTGCAGTGGGAGATACCAGATGTACTCGGTCAAAAAAATACCTAAGATTTACCTCCACTGTAGCAATTACAGTATGGGATAGAAAAACACGTGCACCCCCACACCCAAGTGATTGTATGCAACAAGGAAAATGGTTGTAAAAACTAAATGTCCCCACAAACTCAAAACGTTCAATGTGGATAAAAGCAAAATGGAATAGCCACGACTGGCCCCAACGGCACACGTCCATTTGAACATCGCTTGCTAATACACTTATTACTGTAGCTACCGCACAATTAAAGCTCGGATCGGTTCTGCATTACGGACAAAGGTAAAGGTCCAACACAACTTTTCTACCAATCAGAATGTCTGCAAATCATTTGTTTCAGTGCATTTTAGACATATCCAGGATATGTATTTTCATACGGTATATACTGTATGTTACACATTCAAACACACACATACAAAACACCTGTATATTTGCTTCTGTGTGCACCGGAATAAATGTGTATAAAGCCTAAAGTATTTGAGTCATGCGGAGTGTGTCAAGGTGACAATTGTGAAAATGTATCCCTGTGGACGTTTTTTCTCCAAAAGACAAATGGCATTATTATTTCATATTTTTACAACTGTTTACTAATTCAGTGCCAATTTTTGCTGTACTACAGGTTTGTATCAGCCCTTTTTTATTTCTCTTGGTTAAAACATCATTTCTTTTAACTGAATGGTCTTGCTGTCTAGTTCCTGACAGTTTTTCACACGTTATCAAAGTATAATCAGTAGTTCAGAGTATAGTGTGTCATCACTTGGACAATATTGTATCTAACTTCTATCCCCTTCTTCCCGATTCTCTTGCAGATAGCAAAGCTATGGATGAAAAGGTTCTAAATTGCATCTTTTTTCCCCCTGCCTTTTAGACAGTTTTGTCTCGTAGATCTTTGTGATTATTTGGCCTGCCCCCCCCCCATTTTATATGTGAAATAGTGCATGTTTCCCCTTCCAGCGTCATATCCCTCTGTTGTCCTTAAAGAACACTAAATATGCCAAATTGTTAAACAGCTTACTCCTTGTTCTGTGGACATCTTTGTTTATCACAAAAGTCTATTTCTCGGGGGAAGATGTGTTTAAGCATATTATGTATTCTTTGTACCTGTGTTTTGTGTTTGTGCTTTTGATGTATATATTTTGGTTTGCAACATTATCACCGAAAATTATCACCATTGCTTACGTGTTTCAGATGTCGACATTTACTAAAGTCTTAATGTGGAGATGAACCCGGTTAACATCTGCCACGTTAGGTGTTCTGTGTATGTAACATTTTTGGAAATAAATATGATTTTTACAATTATTTTCTTTCCCGCAAAAGGCACGAATAGTTGGTGAAAATTGTTTGAATGCATCCAAACTTTATGAAATCCAGACATCTGGAGGGTGAGTGATCATTTGTATCTTACTGAAAAATAGGCATTTCATATATTGCTTAATCTGCTTTGGGGCGTCTTTTGTGTTTCTAACTTGTTTAGGATTTGCTAGTATGAGACACAGTACATAGAGGTCTGGGTGATGGAGGATATTTCTAGAATTCTAGAATGACTACAGTTATCCAAGCAGAGCACAATGTATATGTGTGTGTTTCAAATAAGATGCTATTGTATATGTATCTTATCAAAATGTTGAGTAAGAGGTCCTCTGAGTTATCTTTCACCTTACAAGTATGTTCAAAAATGTCTCACACGGCATTTACCTTTTCTCCTTGTCATGTTTTCAAGGTACAGTTTTGCTTTGAATGGTGTAGTTAGAAGCATGGCCAGCAGGTGGACTTTTACCAAAGTTTTGGTAAAATTGGGCCCTAAAGAGGTACACTTGAGAGTTATGCCCTTGAGATCCACGTTAACTATCACTTTATAACAAACCATAGCTTTTCTGAAGTGTCTGGTGTTAGAAATCTGACCACGGCAGTATATTTCCGCTTGCCGTTACCTCCGAAATCCTCCTAAGTACCCCCTCCGTTAACTTTTCTCTGAAGACAACACTCAGAGTATCAGGTGTTTGTGAAACAGAATCAATCTTTTGGGGTAACCACACATTTTAACACAAAACCTTAATCTGATAAAGTGTAACTGGATTATACTGTAACTGAATGTTCACAAGTAAACAAATATTCTGCATGGGTGACACAATTCTCCACTTAATGCAAGCAGCATCCGGAGTCTTTTCCTTGGGTACCTGGAAAGACTCCCCTAGCTCGGCCTAGGTGATGTGGTGTATGTGATCCGCTGGCGAGTTCCATGGAGAAATAGGTAAAGCGCCGGTTCTAGTTGCGTCTGCTCACAGTACGGCTAAGTGGTTCCTAATACCGGCAAACCAATAAGTCCAGGGGTATAATGAGGAAAACCTGTTGTTCATGCCCGGTCCATTCAGCAACCCAAACTGTAAAACATATTCAGGAGAATAAATGTCTGATCGGCCCTGTTACATCTAGTACATGTAACATGCAGTTTTTGGATTACACCAGTGAAAACACACAAAGCTATAAAAAAACTATAAATGAATGTTTTCTCCCATAAGGGAGTCTTTTTGACAGGGGGCTGGAATGTAGAGTGTGATGGAGGGATGCTGCTCCTTCTAAACTCTCATAGCAGACCTAAACCCTTTTTCGATGTGATCTGTCTAAACCACGATCACTCCTCCTCTTTCATGTAGCCGACACAATCAAACTTCCAAGCTTCCCTAATGTATTGCATGGATTCATTTTCTTAAATACTAACATTATCTGAAATACTAACATACTAGAATGAAAAAATTAATTTCTCCAAAATATTGTTTTGAGGAAGCTTCATTAAAATTCAGTCCTAAATTTAGCACTTAAAAAATAGTTTAGACTTTAAGAAAACATGCCAATCAAGATGTCTTGTGAAGAAAGCTCATGCAGCAACCTAAATAGATTTTTGTGCACCTGTCAAAAATAAAATGTAGCGCTGCCTGCATTAAAAACATAACTTTTTTTTTTGTTAACACATGTCCTGTTTATTTAACTGGAGGATCAAGAAATTTGGTTCTTCTGGATATTATCTTTGTTAGACCAGACCGGCTATTTTTTAATTGGACCGTTGACATTGCTTTATTATTCATTTATATCAGAAAAGAAGTACAAAGAAAAAAGTAATTACTGTTTTATTTTAAATATATAATTAACACCACAGTGATGGGAAACGTATAAAACAATTATTTTCCCATCACTGTGGTGCTAATTTATATTTGAATATAAACAGGAATTATTTTTTTTTCTGTGCCTTAATTTTATGATAGAAAGTATTTGGGATTTATAAGGTGTGCCATCTGGGTAGAACACTTAAGTGAGCAGCAATTTCACAAAAAATGGTGCCCTATTCAATTCTTTGTTTTATTAAATTGGCATCATATCTTAGTTTTGTGTGTCTTTTAATGCCTCCCAGCAGTATAAGAGATCGACCTTGTAACTCTCCCACTGAGGAGCATCACAGCAAGGAGGGGATAATTGCCCCTGGATTTGGAGTAGGGGGGCTGCAACCACATGGACCCCATTCCCCCTCTTTACCTACCTAGGCCAAAACTCATCACTTGGTGCAAGGGCTACAGGCCACTTGGTTGTAATTGCCTTCCCTGGCCCAAAGGTGCCCCCCATCAAGAGCCCATATGTTATAACTTAAAATAACTACTGGGAAGCAGCGCCATGGTGTGTCGCTCATCATACAGATTTGGAAAGCAAGATTTAGCAGTAAGTGCATGTACATAGTTTTCATTGTATTAAAAATCCTAAAATCATTAATATTGATCAAGGTCAGTGGGCAACCTTTTGTAAATCTCTATGCAGATGTGGAGAGCAGGGTACAATGTACACCTTCATTTACACTTCCTTAACAAAGACATTGATTGCTTATCAATAACCATCTGTTCACACTGTCAAACAGGGGCCATTATGTTTTATGCATTTCACAGGGCTGCTTTACCAGTGTAAATCTGTCTTGTTGATAAGTAGCATGCATTTGAAATGTCCGTCAGCATTGCCATACGAGCAGTTGCTGCTAAGACAGGTGCTAAATATATAACCTCACTCCAGTAATAATAAATTATTACTTTGCTATTAGAAATAATCTAACAAGCATGGGACAAAAAATGTAAATGAAAACAGTGGGAAATGGAACAAAATGTTCTTCTTTAACAAAAGCTTAAACCTGTGGACATCAGGAAAGCTCATTTTTAACAAATGCTTTTTTAACAAATACTTATTAAATATACCTTCCAGGTGAACATTTCTCTGTTTCTTAATTTATTTCCAGGTTTCTGTTGTGTCTATTTGTTCTCTTTTGTCTGTGAAGGAATGCATGTTATTGGTATTTATTGACATAGAAACAGTCATTATGCAAGGTGTAAGGCATAATATAGTGACCATAGGTTGGGTTTCCTAAAAGAAAGAGACCATCTTGAAAAATAACATACTATCATTCTACAAATATAAAAACACTTATTTTACTTTATATGATGTACTTTCGTAGTTGTCAAAATAGTTTATTGACTTGTGATGTAATCATAGATCCGTGATCCTGTATTTTTACCACAGCAGACAATAGAGGTATCAAGTATTTATATTTCTCTAGCTGTTGTATGGCTCAGTAATAATGGGGTCATTTGTGTGAAAATGAGCACGGCAAAAGACAAGTGGATTTTCCCTGGTTCTAAATAGAATGCAGTCTTGCATAGAATGCATCTGCCTACAAAGAGCTCTTTTGCCGTGTTCCCAGCCTGACCAGTGACACTTGCAAAGTTCTGTTTATTTGAAACATTAGACTGAGAGACAACAGAGAGACGCTTGGCTGTGCATTAGCTTGTTGTATTGTTGCAAAACACAACCTGTAGATTGGTTTACAAGTACCCATGGTAATCAAAGTGAATGAGAGGATGCACTTTCTGATCCAAGACAGTGTATCTTACTTAAAATTATGATTTTGTAATTGCGTTAATTCTGTGTATGTCTGTTGAACCATCGATCAATGGCACAGATGCGTTTGGTACAAAGTCTGTGAGCCAAATGGGCTTTATTCCTGCAGTTTTGCTAAGCTGGAAGCTGGACTGGTCCTCTGCTCACACTTATTTATTTCTCTGTGATCTATTGCCTCCATTGCTTGTCTAATGGTTGTCTTTGATACAACATTGTACGTTTAACAGGTTACATTTAGCATCATTCTGACATGTTGCACACCTCTGATGCCCATGCACTGTTCCTTAGTACCATCAACAATGTAGCCTGATTGTAAGACCAGAGATTCTAGGAGCAACTAAATGGAGAAGCTTAGCAGTCCTTCTGAGTGTCTCTCATTGGACACAGAACACTAGACTTTCTTACTAATTCAGTTAACGTAAAATAAAAAAGACATAGACACTTTAGCAACTAAACCCACCATTTGTATTACCATTCTTACTACTGTTACATAGCCAAATTCTTCTTATATAAATAATGATTTAATGTATTTGTAACATGATACAAAAGCCGGCACCAGATCCCTCAATTTTCATCTCCATTTGTTGCACTCCCCAAAGAAATGTGTGACCCCTTTTTCCCTCATCCGCCAGAAGACCTGCAGGAAGGCTGTATCTTCTTGGCCCTTCCCTGCAAGAGGAAAGACCACCGGTAGAGATGAGGTAGCCCAAAGGCCTCGCTACCAAAAAAATCAATCTTAAGAGGATATAATTGCACTATGGCCTTTCCAATGATTAAAATTGTGAAAACATTTTGATGGGCACATGTGTACAGCGCAAAAAAATAAGAGTGCAACGTTAATAAATAATAAAAAAGTGCTATTATGGTCCTAGCTTTTTAGACTTCTAAAAAAATCCTACACCACCATCCAGCCTAAAAGTCTGGGGCAGTGATAGGTAATAAGAAAAGGTGCCTGGAAGGCAGGCTATCTTGACCATAAAGCCAGAAGATTAAGCTTTCCCTCTGTCACAGGTCTCTTGATCTTTAGCCAAAAAGCCGAGAAGAGATTAATGTTGAAGAATAAGAAATGCAATGACAGATCTGCTGACGTTTATTTGCATAGCATTCTAGAGTGCAAGGAATGTTTTGTTATTTCTCACAGCAATCATTTTGTATCTCTGCAATGGTGTCTTTTTGTTATTTATTTAATGTTTGTTTTCTTTGGCCCTGTAAAATTAAAATATTTCTAGCTCAAACTTTATTACAGAAACATCTCAGTAGTGTGTCATACATGATTCATTGGACGTTCCTTGAGATACTTACTATTTTATTAGTACTAAAGCTTACAACTGATGAGCACCACTGATAACTGCTAAATGGAAGTTATGGTAGCGTGAATTAATTTCACTTTTTGTTCCGTTAAGCTCAATGGGTATATAAAGTGGCTCCCAAGGTACTTATCCACTGGAAGACGTGCCAAGTTACATTCTGCAAGGCATCAATGTGAGTTAATACTGCCAGGTGTGTTCTTATATATAGAGTACACTAGAATCTACAATATATTTTTCAGCCAGTAAGTGCCAAGACTTCTTGGAGTATTACTCTCATCATCCTCAGACTGCAAGAGGTTAACAATGGAGCAGTAGGAATTATAGTCCTTCAAATGAACTCCACGAGTTTCCGTGTTCCTTATCTACAGCATTTATTGGTTCTACTAGTAAATCAGAAACAAAGCTTCCCATTCATTTTATTTTTAATCTTATTAACTGATAACACTGAGTGCCAAGAGAAATATATGATTCACTTATTGAGGATTGTGTTCATATTTCTAGTAAATAGCAGTCTAAAAGAACAATCTAATGGACTGTATATTTTAATATGAAATCTATAGAAATGGGAATTTGTATTTATGTAAGAAAACCGTGTGTGTTTGGCATAAATAATGCTCTTTAACATTACAAAAGGTTATTTTAAGGGGCTTTGTTGCTGTCTTCTGTTGGTACCGTCTTGTGTATAATCAAGGTATATTTGACTTAATGTACGAAAGCTGGATCTTTTAAACAGCATTAACTGGGATATATTGATAGATGGCACGCCACTGCGTATTTATCATTTAATCACTCACTGTTGCTTTTCTTTGTTGCTAGTGGAGAGTAAAACATCTAAAACATCCAGTAGGTAAAGTGAAGGACAGATGCCAGACTAATTGCTGCCTTGTGCATAGTTTTTTTAATAAAACAAATCTTTCCATAATATAATTTATTTAAGATCGGCAGTAAATATGTTCTTTGTTGGGAAGAATAATTAGTTATTAGGCTTTCCGCTTAAAGATTTAGCGGGGTCATTTACATCTGTTGTATACCTACTCGTGAATACAACTCTTTTATAACTGAATATGAACATAGCATTGAAGAAAGATCATGTCCATTATAGTCATTAGAATTTTAAACCTGGCTCGCCAACCCATGTGTACAACACATGGGTTGGCGAGCAAACTAAAAAAAACCTTTTAGTTTTTGCAAAATGCTGGCAGTCCTCCTAGAAGACGCTTGCATCTACAGCTGCATTGACTGCCTGCAGCTGGCAAATAAGTCTGGTTATCAGCCCTGTACTGGCATATTCAGGAGTTTTGATAGAAGATATAAGCAAGTTCTATGCAACTTTCTACATAACGTATGCTCTTGAAGTGCCTTAAGTGTGGAAATTATAAGTAAGCTATGTCTATATCATTTCTTGGTTCTAATACTTTCAAGAAAAAGGAAATAACTTGCCTTTCCTGGATTGTTGTATCAAGAACTTTAGGGGGTCCTTTCTGAATAGTAGAAAAGAAAGCAAAATAATTTCCTTTCACTATACCCCCCAGATTATCGTTCTTTTTATAACAAAAAAAAAAACCCCAGTAATGCTGTGCATTGTAATGAGTGAACATACCGTTCCAAAAGGTCTGTGTGGGAGCTTTGTGCATTTCGGAATTATTTATTTACCTAATTATTTTCCTTGTGCTGTTTTCTTCCCCTATTTGCGTACGTCTTTGAATATGATATGAATTACAAAACACACCCTTTTCCGTATTATAATGTGCATGATTTTCTTTTCAAGACCAAACGAGTCATTATATCTCAACAAAAAATATAAAGTGTGTTTGTGTTGGCTTAATCAAGCGTCCGTTAACATAATTTGTGAAGTAGATAAATAAATGAAAAGAACATTGGCAGCAAATGTTTCATTTTGAAAAATCAGGGTTTCCCTTGGGTAATTTGAACGAGTTTGGTATTGTGCAAATGAAGACTGAACAAAAGCAAAGAAATCAGTAATGCCTCTTTTTTGTGTTTGAGAAACAATCACTAAAGGGAATATGCTAAAGGGGAATAACAATTTGTTGTTGAACTTTCTCCCAAGTTCTATTGCCTTCCTTTGGAGTCTATCATAATTACCGACACCTCAGAGGAATGACTAATGAGTGTTGAGTTAAGAAGATAAGTACTTAAATGCTATGGAAGACTCGGTTTGACAGACAAAGACAAAAGCAATACATTGAGAAGACAAGGCCATGTCTCCAAGCGTACAGTGTCTGTTTAGGGCATATATCATTTTATGGGTGTGCAGGGTGCATGTGTGGTAGATATCATCACAAGATCGTAAAGGCTCAAAGCCAGCACTAGAAAAAAAGATTGTGTTTTGTCTGTCTTACCAGTCTAATGGCTGTCAGCTTTACAGACAATGCTCTTTTAAATATTAAAGTTTAATTATGTTATGACTAATAGAAGTTGAGTCTATTGTTGTATGTAAAGAAATCTGTCCATGTAGAATTTCAGAGACACAACTACTTTACGTGAGCACCCTCCAGGAATCAGTTTTTTATATCAGAAAATGGAGACTTTTTGGATCTAATGGGTTAGTTAACCCCTTAACTTCCATTGCCGGGTCAGGCACGTCATGCAAAACGGTCACTTAAGACCTATGATGTGCCTGACATGTCATGAGTCTTAAACAAGCTTACAAAGTGATCAACAATCACTTTCTTCGCTTAAACGGTGTTGCTGTAATGCCTCGATTTCGAGGCATTCAGCAACACCGAGGTCGGCATCATGGGCCAAGTCTAGCCCCTCCCCGTGGGCGTTAACATCCGCCATACACTGTATTGCGGCGGACGCCCGTTTTAAAGGTTTAGGAGGCGATCAAAGATCACCTCCTAAACTTCAATGGTGTTGCTGAAATGCCTCGATCAGGAGGCACTCAGCGACACCAAACACTTACCCCAGGACAGGCTGTGACCGCAAGATGGCGGCCGCCCTGTAAAAAAAATAAAGTTGAAAAAGTTTGCTAGATGGTGTCCAGACCCTCTAGAGAACTCTGGCTCCACTTGCAGGTTGAATTCAGGTACTGTATTCAACCATACAAGTCAATGGAGCCCAGCTTTCTAATCACTATGTGATTAGTAAAATATTAAAAAAAAATAAAATAATAATTTGAAAAAAAATGGTAAAAATTATTATGCATGAGAGGAACCATCCAGTTTCAGCAAAATGTAAAAAAAAAGTCCAAAAAAATAAAATAAATAAAATAAAACAATAAAGTTTATTATTATGAGCAAGTGCTAAAATTAGCGCTGTATCTTCCCAAAAATCCTGACATGGAAAAATTTAAATAAAAGCATTTCAAATACCCAAGGGGTGTCTAATTTAAAAAAAATGAATGGTTTGATGGGGTAAATTGGAGTGGCCGAGCTCCAATAGGGCGTAGGCAGAGACTGACCAAAATGGGGGGAAAAAGCGCACTTCCAAAATGTTGCATTTTAAACCCAAAGATAAGACAAACCCATGCATTTGGGGTATGACTGTACTAGGAAGATGTTCCTGAACACACATTGGGGTGTTGTTTGATAGTGACGTATACCTGGAGCTATAAATTTATAATTTGTGTAAAAAAAATACCAAAATAAAATACTACCACTAAGTGTGGCAAAGGCTGGTGGTAGAATCTCATGAATGGAAAGGGCTAAAATACCAGCATTTGAAATACCCTGGGGTGTCTAGTTTTTAAAAATATATGATTTGATGGGGTAAATTGCGTTGGCTGGCTTCAAAGATACCCGAAATGGCACATGGGGGGAAAAATTACCAGATTTGGAAAAAAATTTTGAAATAGCAAAACGCTACTTGTACTTATTGCTCCATAACATGCAGAAAAAAGCAAAAAAACATAAAAACATTGGGTATTTCTAAACTCAGGACAATAATAGTAGAATCTATTTAGTAGGTTTTTTTCATTAGCTTTTTTGGATGAGTAAAAGATTTTTTGGGTAAAAGTCAGAAAAATGTGGGGGGGGGGTTACATTTTTCATTATATTTTATTATTTTTTTATGGGAAATTAGATATGATCAAAACTATGGTATCTGAAGAAAGCCTTTCTTGTCCTGAAAAAAACAACATATATTTTGTGTGGGTTCACTAAATGAGTGAGGAGAAAATTACATCTAAATATGAACATCGCAAAAGTGTTAAACCAGCCTCGGTCCCAATGGTACAAAAGGTTGGTACACAGCTTGGTCCTTAAGGGGTTAACTATAAGTTCTGTTTACATTGCAGCCAACTCTTATCCTGCATCACTGTACACGTGTCCATAGGACAAGGAGACAAAAAACACTTTCTAAAAAAGGTTTAAAACTCTGTTGTAAAAGAGTGAAAATGATTTCACTCTCAAACTACAAACATCAGTGAAAATGAGTATTACATTTTAATGAAAACACATAAAAATCTAACCACATGGGAAAATGTGTAAATAGTGCAGTCTGCTCACGAATATAGGTGCCCTACTTCTTCCTTATAAATAAATAAAGCAGAACTGGCACTACAGAAATCCTTTCTTCATAAATGTTTATTTTGACATTTTAATATCTTACCAGACCTCAAGTCATTTTGCCCCTCTTTCGTGGCCTAATATCCCACTTTTTGCTGGGCACAAGTTGAATCACTGTGTTCTTCAGCACTAAAAGTCACAATACTGTGTACAGAAACAGCAGAACATGTTTGTAAATCAGCCTTACTCAATGCCATTAATCACTTTGAATAGGCCACAAACTTTTGTAAAAGGATCTTGGTAAAGTCCTACCCCTAGACAGGTTTTAAATGACATCCTTAAAGCAAAAGTGTCTCTCGTTGGCCCTTTGAATGTTAAGAGGTCCTATATTTTAGAATAATCACATTAAAACTAGACAAATCCAAATATTTGCAATAGCTTTATGAGTCGACTGGTGCCCTTTCTACAAGCACACTGAAAACGTTTAAGGAACTTACAAGTGACAAATTTAACAGTAAAACAATTCCTTTAAAATCATTACTGGATCATGTATTTTGAGGGTTAATAAATATATTGCCATACATGGGCCCGTTGCTTTAATCAGAACATAAAAAGTCTGACATGGCTTATCGAGGATTACTTAAATTCATTATTATCGTTATCTTGCAGTCTAACCATGTGTCAATCATTGAACGTCTGTAAAAGAGAGAAAAGCAGTGTTTTATGTGGAAATGATGCTAATTAGCTTGAATGTCGAAAAACCAGGCGAGCAACTGAAGCATTTTCAAAAGCTTACATAAATCCACTTTTTTATCTGCATGCTTTTCCATAATGCATATTATAAAAGAGAACGACTATCAACTTGGAACAAAAACAAATAGGGCTTCAAGTGTGTTTGACTTGTTTTTCTTCGAAATATACTATTAAGTCAATGTCATTATATATATATATTTAAGTCATTGACGATGTGACGTGCCGCTCAAGGGGGGCGGAGTCATACGGAACAGGACACCGGGCGGCACTGTGCAGGCACGCTGGCCGCTTAATGATTTTAAAGCGGCCAGCGTGTCTTAAGGCAGCTTCAGGAGTCACAGCCACATCGACTGCAATGGCATCTTGGTGTGCCGGCCACTTCGACCGGCCCACCGCGGATGCTGCTGGCATTAAAGACGGCCCTGGTGTGGCTGAATCTGCCACATAAATGGGCGTCCGTGCGGCCATTTAATGTAGATTAAGGGCGGCCTGGGGGGGCAATTGCCCCCCTGCCCAGCCCGCCCCTGCAGGTTCACACCTGGGAAGTTCCCAGGTTTAACCTTGGCAGAAGCCTTATAGCATGCTTAGTACATTTACCTACTTTCAGTTATTTTATACGGCTCTGAGGTTTGTAAAAAAACAAAACAAGGCTCTTATGTTTTTAAATGATGGAGGCAAAGCTGACTCACTTAATATCCCCGCATTATGATGACTAAGTTGAAAATGATCAAAGCTGGGATTAATGGGTTTTGGTCCACTCATTTTGATTGGGGCGAGAGAGAAACGTGTGGACAGGTATTAGTGGGTGCATTTGACAAGGTTTCAGAGACAATCAGGCTCTATGCTGGCAGGAGGAATGATGACTGTATCCTTAAAAAAACGTGGCAATAAAATGTTATCACAAATACATCTGAAAGGAGCTTGGCATTGTGTTCAGGGCAAGTACAGACATAACAATCTCAGCACAATTCTCAACGTAGGATGTGTATTTCTATAAAATGTTGATTTCTGGAAATAGAATGATTTTGTTTTGTACTTTCTATGTTAAAAGATTGTAACATTTGTCAGCAGATAAGAGCTGGCGACTGTGTTCTTTAAATTAAGATTGATACATTCTGTAAATTAACAGAGAATATCACAAAAGAGCTGTATAATTAATACCAGGATCCTAGATGTCCTTTATTATGAAGGGCCTACTCAGTCCCTCTCATACAAGAACATCCATGCTATTGGTCCTCTTTTATAATACATAGTTACATTGGTGAGTCAAATTTTTTTTGTATTGATTCCTATTTTTTACATCAACATTTACTCAAATATGCCAATCAATTCTTCCATTTTGGGTTAGTTTTTTTTTCTCCTCTTCATCTATACGTAGATTTACAGTTCTGCTACCAAAATACATTTACATTTTATACTGTATTTTTACAGTTTACATTATCTTATGCTAGAGAATTACTCAGAACCCTACATGCTCACGTTGGTTTCAGAGTATCAACTAGATGCATAACCTAATAATTTGAGTGATAGCTACAAATACATTTCCGTAGTGTAGTAGGGCGACCTGTCCTTTAAAGAGAGTATCTAGGAAAATTGGGTTAAAGTATCACTATACATTTTCTTAGCTTAGAATCTTGTGTGCAGAAATCACATGCAACACCAACGTGATGTCATCAGCGAGAAAAGGCTGCCACAAAGCATTGATGGATGGTCAATTGAATGCTGTACATATCAATATTTTGCTGACAATCAACTGAGCTCTTCATTCTTAGATAACGAAGGCTTTTTTTTTTTCTTCTAATAGAAACATCTTAACTCAAATAGTTTTAAAAACATCAAACGTGCCATATGGAATTACTGTCTCCATCCTCTGTGGTAAACCAATTTATTAATGTCACTTTTTATAATACAGAGATTGCTCTTACATAAAATAGGTAACTTCCAAGTTCAAATACAGTATGTATCTTACATTTCCATTGTACATTGTTGGGCGATGTACGGGTTGAAAATAAAAGAAATGCTTTACTACTTTGTGTGTTGTGTAACAATTGGTTGTTATATTCATTGAAGCTTTCATACTAGGTGCAGTGTCTCGAAAAGCTTTTAGCAGCAATACATAAATCTTCTGAAAACTGTGATGGTATGTGTTGTAGAGCCCAGTAACGAGGTGTATATTTAATTCTCTTGAGATTTTAGAGGATGCAAAGTGGCACTTAAATCCTAGGTTTGTAGACCAGAGTGAACCAAAGGGAATAATCAGAATGTGGGTGATGATGTTCCATTGTTTAAGGCTTGTTTGAAGAGTTCCTAAATTATTCAGAGGAAGAAGTTGCTGCAGTCATTACATTGGTTGTATACTTTTGAATTTTTATATGAAAATGGATTGCATTTTAAAAAATGCATTATAGCCTCTACATTTTTCACTTGTCGTGGTTGAGTTATAATATTTCTTGTCCTAAATATTCCATGTAGCTTAGTATGAATACTTTGGCTACCAGTGGAAAATAAGATTGTGGTGTCAACTTGCATTAAGAGAAAAGAAGTTAGCCAGGCAGTTTTTAATAAATTAGGAGCCCATGCATGCAGTGGTTGGGTGACTTGTATATCTCCAATGAACATGTTCAAAGAAGGACGTGTGTATGTCTTTAGTAAGGTTTTTGAAAAAGATATACACACATCAAATTCCGTTTCTCCAAGATAACCTTGATTGCAATAGGATAAATGGTGATGGTTGAAATAACCCTTGGTGAAATGGTCCTATACCACAAGTTGTCGCTTGAGTCTGAAAGAACATCTATCATTCTTAGACACTAACAAATAAATGACTGATGCCACAACCTCCACTAATTTAATTAGAGGTTAGTGGTATGTTCCTTACCGGCACATATTTGCTGACACATTAACAACAGGGCTATTGAAATGTATACATTGGAGAGAAACCTGGTAGCCATTCATCATATATACTAAATTTAACAAAAAAATGTTCCTGAAGTGTCTTGACATCAACAGATGAAATCAGTTTAGCTGTTATCAATTGAATTTGGCAGTATTGTGGTGAATACATCAGATAGAGTTCTAGTGAGAAGACAAATGTACAGTCAACCCAGCTTATAGCCAACAAAGCTAACTTTTTCCACATAAACTGTACATTGTATCTCCTCCTTTATCAAATTGAATACTAATTAATGAAATGGATTTTCCTTGGAATTGCGAAGAAAGCATGGTGTTAACTGGGATTTTACCCCAGTTTTACACACAATAGCATCTTACTTTGATTGCCAGCTTGGATAAATGAGCAGTCGATGTTAATTTAATTGAATAACCAAAAATAGTCGATTCCAGTCGATCTGGCAGTTCCAGATAAATAAAAAAATTTGTATCATTTACTTTTTGCATTTGAACCTTGGCATGAAGGGAACATTTATTTCTGGATGCTCATGAAATTGAGATAGGAAAGTGTTCTGAGAAGGATCTATGAGTCTGACCCTGTAAGAATCTACATAAAGTAGGAGGCAGAGTAACAATAGTTTGATGGAGGTCATTAATGTTAATATCGGGTTTGCAGGAGATAAAGCTTTGACCAGGCCTTGAGTGTCAGCTGGGGGAGCTACATTGCGTTGGACATATTTTGTTTCTGAACCAGAACAGGTCCTCTTCTGTTTCTTTCCAATTGTCTGCACTTATTGAGCCTTATTGGAGTTTGTATGTGCAGTGCCCAGGGATAGCTTCTGATATAGGCATAGGCGTGATAGTTTTCTTACAGGACTATTGGGTGGGGGAGGATTGAGCAGTAAAAAAAATATTTGTGGTGAGATATTTAAAAACCATACTTACGTGGGTATTTCTTATCCAGGAAATACATTAAGCATCCAATTTCTCATCAAGCACAATATAATGTAAAGGAACATAAAAATGACTCGTATTTTATCTAATTTAAAGTACATTTAGCTGGCAAGTGATATTTGTTGATTTTCATAGAATATCTCCAGACCATTTCCGCTTTTCTTGCTCTACACAAGGTATTGGATAATGAAGTCATGTGGAATTATGTAACTCGCGGTGTATCAATATTTGTATGCTTAGCCTTTCATCAAATATAACATTTGTATGAAGTATTCTACTTGCAGAGCACTCCAATTAAAGAGTCTGCAGGGAATGAATGAGATGAACTGACAGTGGGGTAAATGGGTTAAGTTAATGGCATCATTAAATGTAGTTTGAAAAGGATTTTGCACTCCAGAATTATGCCCTTAGGTGGGTGAAGTCCTTATACAAAGGAGTCAGATCATAAACATCTGTCACAGAGTGGAGGGCAGATGTAGATTTCAGGATGGGATAATTCTTTCCCAATCCAATTTGGACAATAAAACGATCTTAAGTGCCCAGCAAATTATTCCCTGTTGGTTCCATATAAAAGATCTAATTGTAGTTTACACGGATACTGAGTAACTGAATAATTTCCTTATTACCATCAAGACTATATGAGGTCACTGAGCATTTACATTGGGATTAACTGTCATCTGAATTGGAACCGGAAAACACACAGAAATCCATGTTTACAAATAGCAACTTGAGGGCAAAGTACTCACTGGAGCAGCCCATGAAATGTTCCAGTTGATTGCCCCACTGTTGGAACTTTGCACCAGAATGAGTTTGTTTGATCATTTGGTGGGATTGCAAATTCGGTTATGGTTTCCCAAACCAATCTTAACATTCAAAATATTTCCTTTATCGTCTAATTAAATTACACCTGTCCCTTTTGACTAATGGAAGAGAAATCCTTTATTATGTTTTAAGAATGAGAGGCATGGATTTCAATTGGATGGTTGCTGTTGTTGAACTGAGGAGATGTACTTGGCTTGCTTTAGCTTTGCAGCTGCATATACACAACTTTCTCTGCTGTCTTCAACTTGCAGGTGCAAGGTTCTGTTGAGAACAGCCAATGAGTATTATTATTGGCTGTCCTTCAAATAAATTCGACAATTATATGTTTGTCTTGTTTCCACACTGATCATGTAAGCTTTCCCAATCTTAGAAATCCATTTTTAAGATGTTATATATGCATCACTGTACCATTAGTCAGTTTACATTTTTTTTTACTATGTTGGCCCACTTAGATGAGTCTAAACTCTTCAGACAGGAACTAAGCTTCTAAGTGATTTGGCAAACCTATATATATATATATATATATATATATACTATATATACACGCATATATATATATAATAAAATGCCAGCCTAAGTGCGACTTCCATCAAAAAGTCATGTCTTGATTAAATCAGAGTTTATTGCAAAGCATTGTGGATTTTAGCTCATCTAAAATATGCATCAACATCTGCTTAACAACTTGTGTGCATTAAACAAGACTTCTGTTACATATTTAATAAATTAGGCACATTTTATAAGCTTACTTAAAGAAAAAAATGACACATTTAAGTTGTGAGTAGCAATGTTCATTGTTTAATCTCATAGTAACCACTTATGAATGTTGCAATAAAAAGATAATTAGCAACTGTCATAAGTAACATGTAGAAGTTGCAGCTAAGACCAACCCTACCATACAGACAAACTAGGTGGATACTTTGGGAACTGAGCTAGTAGGGTGCAACACCATGATGTTCTCATTTGCAAGCGGGAGGGGTTTTTAGGAAATCTGAAAATCCTAGGGCAAGTTCTAGTTTCTAGTATTTCTAGCATTCTAGAAATTATCGAAACCCTGTTTTACATGTGCATCGCTTTATTATGTAAAAAAAAAAGAGAATTTGCGTTGCATCAATGATGTATTTTAGCAATGTAAGCTCACAAAAGCTGGGCCCTGTTATTTTTCTGTTCAAGTATGTCTAATTTGTTCATGATATTGCTAATTGTTTTATATATTTAGTTTTAACTGGCAATCTGTATTCTCCCTAGTGCTACAGAATCTGTAGGGCACGCAATAAATGTAATGTAATGGATGCTGTCCTAGGATTGGCCTAGGTTAGCAAACCCCTGCTACAATACTTTATTTCGCCCTCTAGGGGAAGCACTCTGCATAACACCTAGATCTTAGCTCTTTCCATATTGTTGGAACATTCAATTGGTACCTGTGCTAAAGAGACATGCCACCCTTAGAAAGTGACTATAGGGTAGACCTAAATACACTTTGAGAGGACAATGAATCACCACTTAGAGACTATATACCCCCCGTACATTAATATCTAGACAGCTGAACAATATTTTTACTCCCAACAGTACAGTTGTTATAGGGTTGTTATTGTATACATACCAATCAATTCCTTAATTATATATGCAGTGGTCATACCATAGGTAAACCTCACCCCAATCATACTTTTAAATATCTCTCAAGAGACACAAATATTAGCGTAAGTAAAATACTAACCGTATATGTTATCTCAGATCAGACTGAGTGCTCATAAAAATTTGAGTCCCAGACATCAGAATTCGATAGGCAGATCTATAATGCTGAACACGCATAGATTATTTCAGCATTGCATCCAAACACAGAAAAATAATTTGTTTTCTAAGAAAAAGAAGTGTTACTGTCATATATAATGTTTTATAAGCCCATATTTCTTATGAGAATTTAGGGAACAAATATGCTGCAACCTTTATATGTAATTTACATTCTGTATTGCAAAGAGGCATGTATATAAAATACTTTAAATACATAACTCATTGCCCCACTAAAATATCTCTTCCCTGCTGTTCCTAATTGCTGTTGGCAACCTTTGTAAGGGGACTGTGGGGCAAGTCATGACACATTTTGCCACAATGATCATCTCAAAAGTGGTGTAATACTTACTTTTACTTTTAAGCCAAATAGCCCAACCACAAAGTACACTTTATAGCTTGTTTAAACAAATCAATTTAATGTTGGGGAGAGTTTTCCTTGAAAGGGACAATAGTGACAACAAATGACCCTAAATTCAAAGTACGGGTACAGGGTAATGTGAGAGAGTCTTATTTAGGTACACTACATGGATAACTATTGGCTAATGGGGTAACAATTGGGGTGGACGTACTAAGAGTTTGCCCTCGATATTGGGAAGAAATCAGTACTTATTACACTCCCTACACACATCATCATCATATCCCTTGCATTTTATTATAAATGAATATTACATTTCTCAATATATGATGGCATTTATATTGGTCTACATTGCCAAACTGCAAGGGGAGTGTCATTTAAACGTAATAAAATAAATAGAAGTGCCACCACATTAAAGCTGGCAGAATCCCCACACAGTAGTTACAGAAAGCTTTATATATATAAATGACTAAATATGATTTGCAGAAAATCTGCAATTTGCAATAGCAATTCATCAGTTACAACAGTTTAAATATTTTTATAATAAAGATTGTACGGTTGCCATTAACTTATCTGATGCCTGACATCAGTATTTAATGCCAAGATTGTTTTAGATTGATGTACCTTCGCTGATAGTTTAGCCTGAGTGCTTTCGTATATTTTATGTTCTGCAAATTTATCTGGTTTGTTAAAGGTGCTATTCCACTTAGACAAAAGATAAATTACATTCGCCAGGATGTTAATCAAAAACCTTAGCAAATCTGTCATTTTAGTCTTTCCTCTGAAAGAAAACAACACAGAAGTCTTCAGGGGGGAATCAATTCCTTACATTCCATTACATTAAGAACAAATACTGTAATTCATGTTAAACATTGCAAATTAAGAACTGAAATGTCGATGTAGCCAACCGTTCCCAGTAACTGTATGTATGTATGTGTATCTATATATAATGTAATCTTGAATTTACCCATCCCTTAGAAAGTAAAGAGAATAAGACAATATTTAAGATGATTACTCCCTTTTTTGTTAAATGAAAAACAACATAGCTGGTATAATGCCCCCTGGTCTACCGGAGCAATTTCACTTATTTTATTTGAAAATAATCAGCCAAAATAAAAAATCAGAATAATAAAGGATCCTCATCCATTAATCACTTATATATTAAAAAAAAATACAATAGCTAAACCTTGATGACGATGACAGCAATTCATTTAGCAATTAAAAGCCATTCATTTATTGTGACTACAATAAATTAATTGTTCTTATCATGATTTGGAAAAGAAATAGCTGCTTTGCAGGGCTCTAATATACATGTGTGTATAAATGTGTATATATATGTGTATATATTTATATATACATACACACACACAGTATATCACAATGAACATGTTGGTTTGCAAGGTACTTCTGCTGTAAGATGTCTATAAATTCAGTTTGCTGACATTTTGATAGGAACAGTGTTTTTATTATGCTATTTGAACATATTTTTTGTCTTAAGAGCTGAACAGGATAAGAAAAAAGCAGAAGTTATTTGGTTTCTCTAACAGCATAAACATACATATTTAAAAATTATTGTAAAAATGTATATGTTTGTTTTTGTTGTTGTATACAATTATCATTACTTAAAGTATAATGTTGGCCGGATGATACCTATTTTCTATTTCTTCTTTTTAATGGAGAATGGACTAGCCTGAGTACTTGCATAGTCATTTAGTGAATAAGCAGATTACCTACCACTAGTAAAAGTAGCAAACTATTCCAAAACCCTCAATATTCTTTGTTATAATATTTCATCAGAAGCGTCCAATCTATTCAAGGCTTGGCATTGTTTTATAGGCATGATCCGTGCCAATCTTCACTAGACCAGATGGTTCTTCTATCATGGGGTGTTGGATGCTAATTGACATTTATAGTAGTACATTATGCTGGAGCCAGAAACAAAAACTCTTTATGAATATGCCTCCCTGTGGTTCTTTCTGCTTTTTTAAAAATATATCGGGTTATTTTCCACTCTATATTTCTTAATTTGGATTTAAGACACTTCTATCTATTTACTAATACTGCTTAGTATAATGATCTTACAACGCTGGTTTACATGTTTTATTTACTACTGGAAATCATCCAGTTTATTATATTTCTTGCATTATTTTCACCCTACCAGTGTGCATAGTATATCTCACAAATCCTCAAAGAAGGTTTACCTTTGGCATTGAAATTTTGATTGGGGTGTTATATAGTATTATGTCACTGGCATAGCAAAAGGCAAAATGTCTTTAAATTCATGGAAAAGTCTTAACTACACAACAGTCCAAAGTCCAAAGATGGGGTAACATTTGCACCACACACCAATACTTCATTAATGGTATTGTGTACCAGTGTCTATTTGTTAGAGAGCTTCTATTGTTTCAGTGATCATTGACGCAAAAAGTCTTACTACCTTGTCTTTTAAGCCAGGGCTTAAGGGTTGCAGCTCTGGGGCCCTGTTTCCATGCCATGCCTTCTAATTACTTCACTGTTTTCAAAGTAGCTGTGACATTGCAGTAGGAGCAAGGCCAGCCCTAGGAGATTCCAGTGTCCTAGGCAATCAATGTCTCAGTTTTCTATCGTACTGTGTCTTTATGTTAGGTTCAGCTGAATCAACCAAGATATTCAGAAGACCATGCTTAGTATGCATACTGACATATGTATATTTAAGCCCTGGCAATATATCTATATCTACCCCCAATGCTACCTTCTGCTGCAAGGGAGGCCTGGCACTTTCTGGCCTGGGGGAAGGTAAAGTCATGTGGTCGCATCGGCCCCTTGCCTCCCCTCCCAGTAACTCACACACGTACTGGCACACACATTTAGACACTCTCACACTTTTACACACTCACACGCACTCATGCTTAAATATATTTACTCACTCATGCTAACACACATACTTACACACTCATGCTAACACACACTCCCTTTCACACACACTTACACATACATATTCATGCTAACGCACATTTACACATTCATTCTCACACACACTTAGACGTACAGATTCATGCTTACTCACATACACATGCACACTCATGCTCACAGACATTCATATTTGTGCTCACACACATACTTATATATACACTTTGTCTCTAACATACATATATACACGTACCTTCCCCTACCCCCTCACAAGAAGCTTTTGTTCTAGAAGCCTTGATTTTACAGCAGCGTCATGTAACATTGCGTTATATCATACAGTACTCCAGATAATGGAAATTTTTAATAATTAAAAATTACAAATGTCAATATTTGGAGAACTGTTCAAACATTCCCTCTAAACCTTCAGAATGTACCAATTATACAAATTTCATATAGTATCAGGGGTAGAATCAAAAGTAATTGATTTTTTAAAATTAAAAAATAGATGACTGTAGCTTTAAATAGACGTCGCATTTACCAATGGCATATCATTAAGGACAGCTGTTGCTTGATATTGAAGAAATACATTAACTGCAAGCATTGATGTTATATCCCTGTGGGAGTTGGCCCTGATTTGACTCTTTATAAAATATGTGAATAAAATCACAGTAAAGACCAAAGTGACAAGTTCAGCTTTTCAGCTGCTGTGATAATTGTAATAGGATTTTTATTTTACTTTATATAATGGCCATCTTACCCATGATTATAATAACTAAATAACATTATTAATGAAGTCTGCAGCATTGAGCATTCATTCTGCACAATGGTATACATGTAGTGTGCATTCTATGAAGTGGTATAAATATTATTATGAGATGTTTGTTTGAATATGTATTTGTGTATAATAATTGATAAACATTCAATAACCAAACAAGTGTACCGGTATTTATATGATCTTCGTCACTCTCCTTGTGCTATGTTGCATCAGTTCGATGTTTGTTACATTATCCAGGCCAGCACTAAACCAAATGTATTAGATTTGAAGTGTTAAGAGACATATTTTCCTAAGTCAAGTTACAGTATTGACGCGCCAGTTTATTTAAGATCCCTGAACCTTTGCCAACCCTGCTGTGGTTATTAGAACACTGGCCGCTGAGTAGCTCTGCCATTTAAACTACATGGCGCTCTAGGTTTGTGCCTCATGACAGGTCTGGTCCTTATCAAACTGATGCAGTACTGTAGTACTGGGAAAGGTCCAATCAGGCAAAGCACAATACACTTGTACTTTAATGTCATTTGTTCTGTCTTTCATAGAACTGGGCATTACGGGATTGATAGTATGCCAGACCTACGAAGGAAGAAAACACTGCCAATTGTCAGAGATGTGGTAAGTACAACTTTAAAAGCTTTAGGTTGTGTGGTTAAACTTAGGTAAACATAGGACGCATAGTATAAGAAGATCAAGAAGTCCTACATTTTCTATGTTGGTACAATAATAAGTGCCACATTTTAGCTATGGACTGTCTTTGGGACCAATACGTATATAACCATTTTCTCATTAACCATTGAAATGCATTTTTCTTGAAAGAGTTGATGTAGTTGGTCTAAAAATGGAAGGTGTACCCATTTCTTAACAAAATAATTTTGCATCAGACAGGAGGTAAAACTATTATGACATCTGTCTTCTTTAGTTGATCTGACCTAGCACAGCCTAGAGAGAGTACACCTGTAGACATATGTATAGCATCGAACTTGCCATTTATTCTCAGGATTTGCATGATTATTCCTCCCCATTATGCATGATTATCACTCCTGTTTTGTTAAGTTACTGTCTCCCTTTGATGGAAACTAATTTGTATTCTGACAGCCTTTTTAGGAGTAGATTGAGGAGAGAAATTAGAATAATTTGAGAAAGGAAACTAATTAAAATACTTTATTTGCCAAATAAAAATGGTACATTTTCTCCAATACATTTAATTCATATATAATTAGTTCAAATATCCCCAAAACAAGCTATTTGTTATATTTATTAATAAATGACTAATGCTAAACACTGTGAATGTGGCAGATGCCCTTTAAGATAAGCTGACATGTGAGATGTCAATCAATGTAATCAAATTTTGATTAATATTCCAGAAGTGAAATTTACTTTTTGATTTTTTTATTTATAAATAGTTTTTTTTATACAGAATTGCAGGGAGAGATAAAGTAGTTTGCCAAACCCCAGGAAACCAGTTTTGTAAAAAAATCATTCAAAAAAACATAACAAAAAATAGAAATATGCCTAATTTGTTTACTGCAATCTTATATAAGGTGTGTGAAATGTGTCAAAAGTTCAGATCACAATACACTATAACTATAAAGAATTAGTTGTGTTTCTGAATTCAGAGGCTGTATCTGAATGAACAGAATTAAGAAACTTAACAATGCACCCAACATTCTATCCACATGTTGTATGTAGCAAGAGCATTCAGAAGCTTTGGGAAGCCACGTATGTCTTGCTCTATTATTATTGTTTTATATGATGCCATCATATTCCACAGCCTTGTATAATGGGATTTGTATCTTATTTATTCTTAATTGTATTTTAAGGAGGAAAAAAAAGAACAGTACATTTAATGGATGCTTGAAATTCTTGAGCCTGTTACAAAGATCAGTAGCTTTTAGTACAAATAACCAAAAAGAGCCCCTCCAATGTCATTTTTTTAAAAAAGTGTTTATCTAAAAACAAAAGTGAAATAACAATAAAAACAAAAATGAAATAACAATAAAAATCATAAACATGGCGTTTGGGAAATGATAAAGTGAAAGATTTGCCTACATTAAGTTTGAGGGTTTTTTTTTTTGCAGTTCCATCTTTCATAGTGATGGGGCTCATGGTAGACCTCTGCTAAAGGCCACAATGTAGCATAAATCTCAGCCTTAAAGTATACCTGTGGCCAAATGTGGACTGAACAAAGTGGTATCTGTGGCACTGGATAATTGCCAATTTGCCCATTGTCTATTTTAATAACCATCAATGAGCAAGGCAGACAACATGCCTACTGCGCTATATTTCTAGATATTTCTAGATATATTTATATGGAGGACAATTGCATTGATTATATGACTGGCCCATCAATTGTTCCTGATTTTGATAATAGTGGGAATATCATTTTAGGGGTCAATATGATCATTTTTTTGTAATTTATTTAATGTTAAGAACGTGAACAATTAGTTTGATACATTTCTTGTTCATCTGTTAACTTTGTTTTTTATTATCCCCCCCCACCACCACAACTGCAATCCAGGCTATGGTAAGTGTTTATTCTTATTATACGTCTCCTCAACCTTTCTAATTCTAGTACTCATTAAATATCATTTGTGAATGATTAAAGCAAAAGATGACGCACTGCAAACTCACACCAAATTACTAATGTTCTGCATGGCTTAAACCTGTAATAAAAAGCGTTTAATTGGAATTGAGAAAAAAAAATATTATTATTACAAACCAATTTTATGACAGTTTGTGAAATATCCATTGTTATATATTTTATTTAGCTTCATTTAGAAAATAAGGAATATAACCCTATGAATTTTAAATAACACGTAGGATAGGATGGCTTTGCTGAGCAATTGTAGTGTTTAAAGGGTTAAACATTTTTTTCTGCCAAAGAGAAAATGCAGTCTTGGGTTTTTGTCTAAATTTTAAACTATAAAAGCATCAAATACCTAAGAGTCTTCTGATAAGCTGTCTTCCCTGTCATGTTCTACTTTATTGTTTTATACCCACGAGAAAGCCGGATACAGCTTTAGCTTTTGAATCAGAGGCGTTTATAGAGATAGTGGTCAGTGAAATGTATTCAGATCAGAGATATAGAAGAAAATCCTATTTCTACCAAGATGAGAATCTACCTGATGCCGTAGTCATGGCAGAAATTAAACTGATGTCAATGTAATGTAAGAGATGAAGCACAGAATGCTGGGGCTTCAGTCACGCTGTTTGGAGGTAACCCCATATCCATATCCTGGTATGGTCTGCATACAACATCTCTGAACATGTTGTATCCATACCAATTGTGCACAGTAATAAACCAGATATGTAATAAATAATAAATAATTCATTAGCAGCAGGTGTCATTAGTGCCAATATAATGAAATCCCCTTGTAAGAACCCATACTGTCCATGAAAGGTCTTTTCAAACAACGTTTTGAGTTTTAGCTGTCCTGGAACTGGGGTTCTTTCCTTAATCCATGGAGTCTAGAGCATCCCCAGTTCCACACCCTTTCCATAAAATATATCAACATAACTTGAGCCTGCGGAAATGTCTCAGTAAAGACACATTACCATACTTAATTAACTTAATCCAAAACATGGATTTTTTTAAAATAATAATAATAATAATACTACATTGTATCTCTAATTCTCATATTGTAATCTTTTTGGACTTTTCTGGTTTCTGGCACCTTGAAGTTTCACTCCCCAAAGGAACAGTTTGAGTCATATTGGTGTGGGAGAAGTGGAAATGAATACAATATTTAATGTGAACAATGTGTTAAGGTGAATCACTGCTGTTGCATAAGATGACAAAGACAATAAGTCATACCTTTTTGTATCATGGTACAGCGTACTTTTTCAGAAATATATCCAAGTTTATAATGAAAGTAGTGACATCTGGGGTCTGTTTATTTATTAGGAAGAATAAATAGGTAGAATAAATAAATATAAGGAAGAAAATAAATTCCACTATTATGAAAAAAACATCCATATAGAATTGTTAATTCTTAACCGTCTAGGATCTGGAAAGACAACAAACATGTCTGTACATTTGAACAGCTTCACATTAGAAAGTTTCTCTTGCTGTTGAAATCATCAATAATTTGTGCCTGAGCTGTCCATGCCTTCGAAAATGTGACCACTTGATTAACATTGATTTAGCCAACTTTACTTGCCGAGTTTGTCAGTTAGGAACATAACTTAATCATTCATCTAGAGCAAAAATAGATTTAACTACAATTACTGTTTCTGTATGTTTCATGCCGTCACTCTCTTAATTGGTAATAAGGAACAGTTATACCTTCAGAATCGCCAGCAAGAGACTTGCAAATACAAAAACACATTAACAGCAACATTGCATGCTAAAAAGATGCTCATAAAAATATATACCGGTATCGGATAGGTTCTACTTATGCTAAAGGCTTAAAGAAAGCTAAATAGATATTAGGTCCAACCCCAAAAGTCGAATCAGTAGACTTGTGCAGTAGAAGGGTGCGTTTTTGTTGTTCAGCCTGAATACCAAAGAAACAAACATGGCGGTGGCAAAACGTACACAAAGATGAAGACACACCACACGAAGAATCTTCATGTTCATCTTCGCCAACTAATCTCCCTGGTCTCTTTCCCATCAAGCCTACCTTATCTACGCAGCGTTGCAGGGGTTAATAGGAGAGGAAATCCATAGGTTTGCGTGAGGAGTGAGCTACTCATTGGTCGCCGGCGACCAATAGAGTCACTCGTACAGACCTTTAACTCCTGGAGCAGGCAGGCGGAGTTTCTATATTGGTCGCTGGCTAGCAATTTACAGACAAAGTTTAGCCACCAATGACCCAGATCATGATTGATGAAACAATTAAAGTTATTTCTTAGTGATAACTTATTCCTGCACTGTCCATTTAATGCAGAGCACCCACTATCCCACACAAGTATATGGTTTTACACATCTATACCAACACTCTCTCACTCTTTCATTCTCTCGCTCTCTCTATATATCCATGCTACCTTTTAAAGGTTTGAGGCCATGCCCTTGTTTTTTGTTTTTGGAAAAAAAATGTCATTTAAAATAAGATCAAATCAGAAATACAATGTAAATGTTATTAACGTTGTAAATAGCTGGAAACGGCTATGGGATATCTTCATAGACGTACAGAGGACCTTTATGACTCTCATCACTCCTGTGGCATGTTGCATTAGCTAATCCAAGTTTAAGTTTAAAAGGCTAATTGATCATTAAAAAAACCCTTTTGCAAATATGTTTTTCATGAAAGCAGTCAGGTAACCCTAAACGTTGAGAGGAAAAAACAAACAAGGGCAAACTTAAATTTGGATTAGCTAACACAGGAGTGATGGGAGTGACAAAGGTCCTCTGTACGCCTATGACGATATTCCATATTCCAGCTACAATAGTCATCTACAACATCACAGTGTTTACACGATATTGCTGATCCATTTCATGTTATTTTAATGGACACTATTTGTAAGGAAATTGTAATTGAATATACCGTATGTATACATCAGGGCTCTTTCTAATTGTATTTCGTAAATGCAAAATTGTATTTCATAAAAAAATAGAGCCCTATTGAACAGAGTCCTATTCCATTTTTATGTACAGTATGACATGTTGACAACAAAAGCGTTTCCTCTGGGAAACTCTGTATCTCTACACATTTACAATAATGTGTTTACTTGACAGGTTTTGTAGCTCTGGTGCATTACGGATCACTTATCTGCATTACACCTCACCTGTAATTTTTTTCTTCCCAATTTTGCATTTTGTCTGCCTGTCAGAGTAGCCTGTCTAGATTTCTTTCTGTTCTTATTTACCTTATTGTTTGTTTTTTTTTTACTTATTATTGGTCTATATTTTTTTATGTCGGATTAATTAGGATTTGTCTTCACGTGCCTTGTCAGTTTATAAATAATACGCCAGTCAGCTTCAAGTGGTGAAAAATACAAAATCCTATCCAGTGCTAGATTCTTAGGCAAAAAACATCCTTAGCACAAACGTGATCTGGTATACATTACATATAGCAATACAGCCAAAATTATCTATTGGCTACTTAAGAAGCCCAAAGGAATTTAAAGAATTGCTAATATTACAATTTCTGGACAGCCAAATACCCCACAATGTTCTTCCTTCTTGATGAACCCAGCATGCCACTTCTTGGAGTATTAATCTTACAAAGTCCAAGATTTCTGTATTTGTGGTTGAATCTGGACCAGTGACCTTAACAGAAGATTGTGCCGTATGTTTCCAAAGTGCCAGGTTTCTTGAACAAGGTGATAAATGTAATGCATTCTGTGTGTCTCTTTCTATGTATTTTACAACTGCGATATAAATCTGTATAATTGAAATATTACTCACCTATAAAAGTGACTTTTAATGCTGTTGCAGACATTGGCTGCACGGAAAGCTGGGATATCTCTTGCTATGATTATCCGAACATCTCTGAACAATGAAGACCTGGTAAGTAGTATCTATACACTGGATATTCATTCTAGTAACCCATCATGCCATTAAAAATGTTATAAATTGATTCTAGAGTCTCAGGGATTTCACAAATATGTTTAATGCTAGAGCATATTATTCTCAGGGTATTTTTTAACTTATTTCCATGCTAATTAAAAAAAAATAATAATCGGAAAGGAAACTAGGTAGCACAGAATCTGAGTAAAAATGGGTCAGACAAACACAAGCTTAAGAGAAGTAAGACATTCTTTGTAACATTTAAAGTCTTAAGCTATGGCATGTTGAGGTTAGGCAGCATTTTAAACCTCTGTAAATAAGAAGTCAGAGGTCTCCTGAAGTTTATGGACTTGACTATAATGGTTGTTTTTCCAGAAAATGCATGTCTTCAAAAAGACATTACAGGCATTAATCTACCCAATATCATCAACCACTCCTCACAACTTTGAAGTATGGACAGCAACAACCCCAACATACTGTTATGAATGTGAAGGACTGCTCTGGGGAATAGCAAGACAAGGCATGAGGTGCACCGAGTGTGGGGTCAAGTGCCATGAGAAGTGCCAGGACCTACTAAATGCAGACTGCTTGCAAAGTGAGTATTTACTTCCAAGACACATTATTTCTTGACCTTTTAGGTTTCCTTGCATGAAAGTGGTTAGTTAAGATAAATGCTAGATATTTTAAAACACATTTTATTTTCTGATGATCAACAAACATAATAGATGACAGTCTAGATCCAAAATTGCCTTCCCTAATATATGTGAGAAATTGACGTTCCACTTAGTTTTTTCAGTAAATGTACTTACATAAATCAAATTATTTCAACTTAACGTTTCAAATATAAATGATGCCAAAAAAAACATACATTTTTGAAAAGGGCCATTGTTTGTTTTTTACTGAAGGTTGTTGCAATTTGGGCATTACAGTACCCAAAAGTGAAGAATTTCCTATGCATTGTTGTTCTGAGGAGTCATGCTGTATGTTTGTCTCTGCAGACATACTCATAATTGCTACTGCACGATATATCTAACCATATGGAATACTCAAAAGGAAATAGGACAATGTTGTATATTTTTTTAAACACAAAAGGTACATTTATTACCATAAAGCTTTAGGCAAAAGATTGACACTGTTTTCAAGCCATAAGAATTGTAATGATTCTTTAGAGAAATACTAGTGCTAATGCTAACATGAGCTTATGATATAAATATATATAAATATACATATCGATCACCCATAACATTATGAGCACTGACAGGTGAAGGGAATAACACTGATAATCTTGTTATTATGGCACCTGTCAGTGGGTGGGGATATATTAGACCGCAAGTGAACATTTTGTCTTTAGAGACTTTGACAAGGGCCAAACTGTGATGGCTAGACAACTCGGTCAGAGCATCTCCAAAACTGCAGCTCTTGTGGAGGGTTCACGATCTGCTGTGGTCAGTACCTATCAAAATTGGTCTAAGAAAGGAAAATCAGTGAACCGGCATCAGGGTCATGGATGGCCAAGGCTCATTGATGCACGTGGGTGTGAAGGCCGGTCCGTGTGGTCAAATCCAACAGACGAGCTACTGTAGCTCAAATTGCTGAAAAAGTTAATACTGGTTCTGATATAAATGTGTCACAGTGCATCCCAATGACAACACTGAATAAATGCCACTCTGCTACAATGTAAAGTAGTGAGTGTACAGCCTGTATAACAGAGTAAATTTGATGTCCCCTCAAAATAATTCAACACACAGCCATTATTGTCTAAACCTGGGCAAACAAAAATGAGTGCACCCCTATGTGAAAAGGTCAAAATTGGGCCCATTTAGCCATTGACTTACAAGGTCTCAGGTGTGAATGGGGAGCAGGTGTGTTAAATTTGGTGTTATCGCTCTCACACTCTCTCCTACTGGTCACTGGAAGTCTAAGAGGGAATTAAGTGTTGCATACATTTTTTAATAACTAAGGTACCATTTTGTGTTTCTGGCACTGACTAAATAAAAAGTGTCGCTTGTATGTAACTTTTATTTCAATGCACCCAGCAGTGAACGTTACCTCACAGGGTTCTCTTCTAGTTCTCAAAATGAATTTTTGCAGGAGATGAAGAAAAAAAAACCCTTAGAAACATATTTTGTCTGATTCTGGTTGAAGCCAGACTTTCAAGGGACTAATTAATGGATTATGTATGTAACAGAGGTACACTGATGATAACGTGAACGTTAATTGCATATACACACGTCATTATCCCTCCTTTGAGTAATTGCTAAGAAGCAATGTTCTAAATATGTGTGTTTCCCTTAAAGCAGCAGAGATAAAGTGCCTCTGAATCTATTTCCTCTGTTTTTTTTACATATGGGCATTTAGTGCATCAGTAATAGTTATGACACGTTATGTTGTTATGATAATATGATTATTATACAAATAACCTCTCTATACAAGAGGCTTTTTTCAGCCAGAGCTGACTTCAGAAGCACCATAAGTATAGTAAAATACACATTTTGCTATTTTTGCGACAATACATGGCTGGTGCAATTATGTTCCAATGCCTGAATGGCCTCCAAGTTGCTAGAAGTAGTTTTATGAATAACAGGGTATCATGCATAGGTCAGTACATAGAAATAAATGATAACGTTAGTATTCATGAGACCTTTTGCAACAAATACCACATACTGTATTTCTTACCGTACTACAATAACTGTAGGATACGAATGCATACCGAGCGTTCACCTTTAAGACCTCACAATGCTGGGTATGGGTAGCTATTGTTTTTGTCGTGGCCAATGCTCATATGTAGCTTCATTTAATTCTGAATGCCCATCCATAGCTGATTCCAATGCTGAGAGCTCACATCTCCCTGCCCCCTCTAGCTATGGTTACAATACACAATGCAGCTCTCAGTTGTAACCACATTTTGTGTGTTGCTTTCCTTTTTTGACTACCATAATAATTCCCAGGTTCTTCTACTTGCTTAGGTTTAGAAAACACACTGAGACTTTTACATACACCAGGAATATTGTCTTCAGCCACCTTTGCCATGTAGTGCTACTGCCGCCACGATTCATTTTCAGAGCCACCGATAACGCATCATGTGTCCGCTGTCATGGGAATGAAGAAATGATCGTAAATATAGCTTAAAAAATAACTTTAAACACAGCAAGAAAATGTAATTTGCTAAAATTACAGTAATTTCAGCATAAACTACAGGTTTCAAAGCACATGTCCCAGTTATAGGAAACTGAGATATTTTACCCAGTGCTGAAATGCAAAATAGTGTTTAAAAATTCTGTTAAATTACTAGTATTTACTTTGATTCAATTAGATGTCAAAATCTTAAAGGAACACATGCAGCATCACCATATTAAAGTACTTTTACTGTAATGTATACTAGGTTTATAACTATCATCACCATCTCCATTTGTTGTGAACAAAAATCCTATTTACAACAAAACAAATATCTTTTTATTCTGTAACTGATGCGCATTCCTTGCCATAGAGCTTTTCTAAAACATAAATGTTGTCTTAAAGTAGCCCAAGACCTTTGCAACAACTTTCCTTCTAATACACCTCATTATATGCACTGTAACTTCGGTTTAGATCCCTTCCCAGCCCTGTAGCCATGTTCCGACTAAAACAACATGCTTGACCCATTTCAAGGGAAGGTGTAAGCAATGTTTCATATGCAACATGTGCATTTTTTAAGCTCCAGCCACTAAAGTAACTGGTGGAGACCCCCAAAGATCATCCCTATCACCCATCTTAATAGCATCAAACCACCAGGATACCTCGTCAGGTCAAGAGGGCTACATTTCCATCTGTACACACAAGTATACCTCAGAGCATCGGAACAGCACAGTATCATCACCCCATGTCCCAGAGACATTCAAGAGTGGTTGATGGCTAGTCTACTATAACTTAAACCATTTCTGACCCATCAGACATTACTTCCCAATAACCAGCTGAACTCTGACCCACCATTGGTAACTTGGCATTTCCATCCTTCGTCTCCTAATCTCTCTTGCCTTTCCTTGACAATATACACCTTTTCCCATTTTCTGGTCCATGTTATAGATAGAGATAGATAGCAGGAGAGTTGTACTTTCAGCTTCTTGACTTAAATTGACATTAATAATCTCCAACATCAGTGAGCTTCTGCTTTAGGAAATGCTTCCCTGGCAGTATGTAATATATAGTTTAATCCGAGAGAAATGACTCCCATCAAGTTATGCATTGTGTAGTGCTTGCTCCTAGAAGTATTTGGATTTTGCGGCTACTGTTCCTGATAAGATCCTACATGTTGGTTTTCCTGGAGGCTATTGGGGACTCAAGTTAGATGAGCTTTAGCAGCATGGTGAAACATCCATATTATTGCATACCTCTGTTTTAGGAACAATTATTGATTTATTACTTTTTTTTTTTAAACATAGATATTTTATTTCAAAATTGGCTCTTGGTTTATTGGAATTCAAATAATGATTGTTCTCCCTGTTATCACTGTTTAGCGAATAGTATGATTGCCATTATTAATAATATTATTATTAATTTTCTTATCACTTTAAGAAACCTACAAACTTCTTGTCAGAGGTTTGATGTTATAAGGATAGGCATTGGTTTTATATCCGTTTATTATCTCCCAAAGGAAACCCACAATGAAATGATTAGTGGAATAATCCATTTCTAATTATCTTATACGTTAAGAGGATCTAACATTACTGAAAGACTCTTGGAAAAGATAGAATGTGGAATTTATATTCTCAAACTGGCAGCAACTGACAGTAATATTAAAGTAATGAGCTCCAGTGAGGTTATTGTTGGCCATAATGCAGTTACATTACCGGAAAAAAAAATATTGGCATTCGTTTCTTGGCTAAAGCACTTTTCAGGCAGTTATAAGCACAGTGTGCGGGGAGATGACAGAGAAAAATATGTAGGAGGAAGACAATCTGTACAGCCCAAACGGGAAAATTCACTGTTCATACAACTTCGAGCCACAAGCAAACAGTCATAAACAATTGTATCTGATCAAGTCAAATTCCATCAAAATCAGTTTTTACTTCAACGTACAATACAATTGCAAACACTATAAAATATTAAAGTAAACTTTGTTTTGTGCATCTCTTAAATGAGGATCCAAATCAGTTGTGGTTAAAAAGTTCAATAATACATGCCAACTGTTCTGCCTTCTCCAAGTGTTACAGAACAACACATACAGATATATTCCAGACCTGCTGCCAAGATATCATATAATATCACACGGAACAGCTTCTGTTGTGTATATTAATGAATAAAGTGTGCATAATCATTGGCGAATGCCACAGGAATAAATACTCCCATGTATAATTCAACAGTCTGCGTGGTGTTTTATTTATATTTTATTACATCAAAGTGTAGTGAATTGTAGTTATCTCTTGTATTTAACATCGCATTCCCCCTGCAAACATCATTAAATGGCTGCTTTGCAGTGTTGACAACATTATTACTTATCGTGTCCTTCCCAGTAACAAAGCTGTACCACTAATTAAGGAACATACAATAAAGCAAGCATCACAAAATAGTAAGCACTAATTAGTGCTTGTACAGGAAGAGGAACAGAGGGCAGAGAGCTACTGTAAATGTGTCGGCTTCCGTTTACCATTGTGCAGTGGTTAATTCTCATAAATACATCCTGATGAAATGGCAGTGCACTATGATGTCAGAGAGAACCAGAGAATAAACACACACAGAGAAAAAAAGCCATTTGCTGGAAAAGAATTTCTCTGTTTTTCACTGTCTGTGAGTTTTCATCACACAAGTTAAAGACTTAGATGGTTGTAATCAAATATTTAGGAATGGCTTTAGATTTTAAGAGCCGTAAGAGATATAGTTCATTGGTGTTGCATCCTTACTCTATGTCAAAGAAATAATATTAAAAATACTTTATAGGCAAAAATAAACATAGCATGAACAAAAAAAGCCAGTAAATTAAAGGCAACTCGTGTTCTTCTTTTTTATAATCACTAATAACAGATGAGAAATGTGTTTATAAAAGTTTCTTGCTATTTTCTTTTTTGTTTTTAAAACACCTAGTTTTTGCATATAAATGTTTTCAGACAGATGCAAATAAGCCATTAGTCTGTGTTGTAGTTCTGTTATCTTGGCTACAGTCAACTGGGCAAACACTCTTGACTCCTGATCGCGCTACCTTTTGGTAAACAATAAAATGGCTCAGTCTTAATCACCCAGCCGTACACTCTGACTAATGAAAGCTCAGTGTTTTCTTTGAGCAGGGAAAGTCACTAAAATATCACATGATTGACAGCAATGTCCCCAGACATGCATTTCTGTGCACACCACTTTATTTTATGTTCAACGAGACATATTTTTTTCCCCTGCTAGACTTCCCCTTTAGTCAAATGTGTATTCTGGACCTCCAGATATGTAAATAGACCTCTTTAGTTGCTCAATGCTTATACAAAGACCCCACAGAGAAGAATAACAGTGTTTTATGGCCACAGTTCAGTGTGCAATAACTTGGGTAAAAAACAAAACAAAAAAAGGGCTTGAGGTAGGGTGGAGATTACAAAAGTTAAAAATCACCAAATGCAAACTAAAATCCAATTCCATTGGAATAGATATCCATATATTTCCTCTTATCTTATCAGTTATTTCCAGTGATATTTTTTCAGATAATAATATAGCAAAGATAGTTCTTTTAACAGAGATTGTCACCTAAATTAAATAAATGAAATAATATAAAATGTTTTTATGGACACATTCCTATTGACTTGTCATATATGCGTTATAAACATCTCTACAATTCAAAAATTCAGTCCTGTGATGTATTGAGCTGCATTATGTAATCCATGGAGAATTTTATAGAATTATAAAATAAAATAAAATATTCTTTGCCGGTCTGGGCAGGTTTCGAGATGATTTTTTTCTTTTAGAAAAAGAAAAAAGTATTTTCAGACTACTAATATTGACACTGGCTATAACAATAGTTGTTGATTTTAATATGTGAAATGAAGACTCGTGAGACCTCAGATGCTCATTAGTGGATATTGAACAGTGCTTCATAACAAGGCTATTTTGTAATACATTTTAATTACAATCACTACTATAAACCATACACCTTAGACATCCTGATTTAGTAAAGCTGAAAAAGTTATCTAAAGCAATTTTTCTTCATTGTATCCCGTAGAAAAAGACATAATGTAGCGAGAAATTTTACTGTTGTGTAGAATCTGTTTACTAAGTATTCGCTACTTGCCTTGTGGGAATTTCCCACTTCATTAGAGAGGAGACACACAATACTTTAATGCCGCAAGTCCCCAGTGATGTTATGTTAAGGTGGCATCTGCACTTATCAATAGTGTGTTTGTTTATTACTATTTTTTTTTTTTTATTTTACTCTTTGTCTTTCTTGGCCATTAGACATTTATTTACAGATAGTTTAACGGCTTACTTGCCAGAAAGTGGATATACACTCACTGACCACTTTATTAGGTACCTTGTTAATACTGGGTTGGACCCCCTTTTGCCTTCAGAACTGCCTTCATTCTTCGTGGCATACTTTTTACAAGGTGCTGGAAACATTCCTCAGAGATTTTGGTCCATATGGACATGATGGCATCACGCAGTTGCTGCAGATTTGTCGGCTGCACATCCATGATGCGAATCTCCCGTTCCACCACATCCCAAAGGTGCTCTATTGGATTCCCTTGTCCAATTTTGATGAGCCTGTGCGAATTGTAGCCTCAGTTTCCTGTTCTTTGCTGACAGGAGTGGCACCCGGTGTGGTCTTCTGCTGCTGTAGCCCGTCTGCTTTAAGGTTTGACGTGTTGTGTGTTCAGAGATGGTATTCTGCATACCTTGGTTGTAATGAGTGGTTATTTGAGTTACTGTTACCTTTCTGTCACCCCAAACCAGTCTGCCCATTCTCCCCTGACCTCTGACATCAACAAGGCATTTTCGTCCACACAACTGCCGCTCACCGGATATTTTTTTTCAGACTATTCTCTGTAAACCCTAGAGATGGTTGTGTGTGAAAATCCCAGCAGATCAGCAGTTTCTGAAATACTCCAGACTAGCCCTTCTGGCGCCAACAACCATGCAACGTTCAAAGTCATTTAAATCCCCTTTCTTCCCCATTCTGATACTCGGTTTAAACTTCAGCAAGTTGTCTTGACCACATCCACATGCCTGAATGCATTGAGTTGCTGCCATGTGATTGGCTGATTAGCTATTTTTGTTAACAAACAATTGAACAGGTATACCTAATAAAGTGGCCGGTGAGTGTATATCTTATCATATAAACGCCATTTAAAAATAGATTCTGCATTTCCTAACTCTCTTCAGCCTGTGCCTTGTATAATAAATAGGGCTATAACATCCATAGGCCCGCAAGTCACCAAGTGGCAATGCCCTCCTACCATCTTAGACTTCCAGAAGCGTATATGACCTCCAACCCTGCCCCAGATGCCAAAAGGTATGCCCTAGTTATGGCACAGTGGAAAAGGCTTCTTCATGAAAACAGTGAGGGAATTTAAACATGCATGGGATAGGTATATGGCTATTTGGAATATAAGACAAGACAAATGGACAGTCTAGATGATCTATATGGTTCTTATTTACAATAAAAATATTTTTTTTCTAATGTATTTTTCCTGGTTTCAATATAAGGTAAAACAATGAATCCTAAGTAATATTCTGCCATATTCTGTTTACATCTCATACTAAATATAAGCTCTATTTTTTTTATCCAGGAGCAGCAGAAAAAAGCTCCAAACATGGTGCAGAGGACAAAACTCAAAACATAATTATGGCTATGAAAGAAAGGATGAAAATCAGGGAAAGAAACAGGCCAGAAGTTTTCCAGCTAATTCAAGAAATGTTCCTGATACCCAAAGAAGACTTTGTTCAACACACAAAGACAGCTAAACAAAGTGTTCTGGACGGAACCTCCAAGTGGTCAGCTAAAATAAACATCACAGGTGAGCACCTTATCATCCACAAAGAAAAGGTGCTTTTATCTGAGATTATTTCACAGAGGCACTGATGTATTTCTCCTTGAATGCTATAATAAAATATTAATCACCTGTGAAAAAGTAATATTGATCCCGAATGTTCTACTTTTAGATACGAATGCAATTCTGGTAGTTTTTAATGATTGTTCTTTTTCTGATCTGGTTTAAAGATAAGATATTTATTTTGATTATTGTCTAAGATGTAAATATGGTGTTTTCCGTTGTGTGTTCTATAACTGACATGGAACTTCACAACCACAAGGATTCTTCATTTTAAGATGCATTTTACGTATTTTTTATCATAAGCTGTACAACCTACCCAAAGAACTGTTTCTTTTTTTTGGTAATAGAAAGCTGAATGCCTTTATATTCTGTTAAATTTGGCCAAAATAGTTAAATATACATCCAACCATCCTGCGGAATATGACACAAAAGGTATACATGCATTCATTCGTATTTTGCATTGTGTGCATTATTTTGAGTTTGACTGATGTTCAGAATCTCTCCATAGATCTCTATCAGATAGTGTTCTAGGTTTAGAGATCACCCTTGTTCTTTGATTGACAAATCATGTATGATTATCTTCTCTTTTGTCCTAAACTTACCTGTATGCCTTTCAGGGTTTTTTTGCATGATAAATTAATGTGATAATATTTCTTCTTCTGAATTAATTTAAAACTGATTGACCTCTGGAAGGTACTATACAATTAAATATAATGTTCCATATTTATGTTTTAATGCCCTTGTGTAGTTCATTCTTATTCTGCTTCTTTTACTATTTCAGTAATATAACTAATAATAATAATAATTATCATAAGTATATAGTATATAGTATAGTATAATAATTTTATGCAATATTATAAAAATAGTATTATTACTGTTGTTATTTTTATACCTTTTATTCATTTTTCAGTGGTTAGTGCTCAGGGCTTGCAAGCAAAGGACAAAACAGGTTCAAGTGATCCGTATGTTACTGTTCAAGTTGGAAAAACCAAGAGAAGAACTAAAACAATATTTGGCAACTTAAACCCAGTGTGGGATGAAAAATTCCATTTGTAAGTACGCAGGTGTTTTTTTTTATCTTTGACTTTGACTTTTATGCATGGCAAACTGTAAAGGAAGTGCTCTGCTGATCCATTGTAATGTCTTTGGCTGCTAATTCAGGTTCAAAGATAAATCATTCGGAGAATGGATCTCCATTCTAATCAATGGTGTTTTACTACCCCACTGTACAAAGCAAATCGGATTAAAAATACCTGTTTTTGTAGGGAGATTAAGCAGAGCAAAGGACAAGGTTTATCGTTTTCTCTTGTTCAGAAAGAATTAAATCAATCCTAAGAATTTACAGAGTGGGGTCAAAGGACAAATCATGAGTAAATACCCCTTGGTAATTTTTCTTCACTTAACCTAAGTAAATATATAGCATACTTAGGTGTTTGGTTTAAACTGTGTATGTGCACAATTACTCTCAATATGAGGTCTGGTAAACTAGAGTCGTCTTAAACTCTTGTGGTGCCTGTTTATAAACATATTAGGAAGCGGATTGTTTTTTAGAGCAGAGATAATGACAGAAGGCAAAGGCAGATTGGCGGAATTAGAAACAAACAAGTGCCCCGAAGTGCTAATCATTGTAAATCTTGTAAAACAAGTGAACAAGTATAGTGAAATGGCTTTATATGTGTATATTGTGTAATGGCTACACAATGGCCTCTGGTTTTTAAGCTCGTTTGAGCAGGGCCCTCCTCACATGTTGTTTCTGCAAGTCAAATTGTTATGTTACATACTACTTGTAATGTCCTAAATACCCATTGTACAGCTCTACGGAATAAACAGGAATAAACAGTATGTGAATAGGGTGATTTGTGCAAAGTGTGTTCTTTGTAGTAATCATGGGTATCTTTGTGATGAGTGTGTCTTATATAGTGTCCTGTTGCAATGAATGTGTTATGTAGCAGTGCATCGTATGTAACCGTCATGTAGGACAGCATGGTGTTTATCAGTGCAATGAAAATCTCCTGTCTGTTACATATCTGCCCTAAGACGGTAGTTCTGGCGAAAGGGGGGCAGTCAAATGCCATATGACGGAAGGCAGGTTGGTCAGAGGTCTCGCTTAAATCTGGTCCATTTATAGTACAGAGGTCTACAGTATACAGCCTTCATAGTATATTTCACTGTGTGTTCATCTGAGACAAAGCACTGTGATATGACGACATGCCCGAGAGGAGATCATGGATCAAACCTAGGGCACCTGTCCTCATACTAACCCGTGAATTTTTAGACTATTTTGAAGGCTGTTTTTCTATTTGTACACTAAAGGACAAAGGGGTATTTTGAACTTTTGCCATCTTGTTTTCAATCATAATTTCCTCCCCTCTCAACTAACCACACAAATTAGATTTTGTTCAGGACCATTATTAATAAATAATGGTTTATACATTTCTTTTGAAATATATGAACCATTATTTATTATGAAACACTCTGCATACCAGCAGCAGTTGTTCCCCCTTCAATCATTGAAATTACTGTAGGGGAGGAAGCTTACATCCAGCACGATGGCGATACGTTTTGTGGAAAGTAGCAGAGTAATTCTTGCAAGATGTAAGGAAGAGACCACTGTTGCTACGAGAATTTGCCGTCATTGCAGAGAGAGGTGGAGAACGTAATGTCCCTGTTGTTAAGTGACGGTTTTGTAGGGACGTATTATTATCCCTAATGGGTTAATGAGTTCATTATGAAGAGATCACATCAGTGATCTTCCCTTTCTGGAATGGCAAGTTTGCCTTTAATAAAAGTTTGCTAGATAGAATTTGAGAAATCTTTCCAACAGTCCTGAACTGGCCATCTGGCACATCAGACAATTGTCCAGTGGGATGTGGGCCAACAGTGCCACACGCTTACCTGACCTACCACACCAGCTGCAGATTGGGTGCTGCGTTGTGCAGCCAGTGCCTGGAGAAGTCCGGCCGCACCCTACAAGATCATAAAAACAGCGTTTGGCCGTGCATATCCAGCTGTTGGCCGCACATCATCAGACGGGCTCTGGCCAACCCATCATAGCCGTCCACTCTAAGGTAGCTATGAATTATGCAGGATCAACAAAGTCTTCTTGAAGGACTACTTGTTTGCCCATCATAATGTATTGTTAAGCCAGTGAGTTGCAAAGTTTCAATTTAAGTACTCACAATTTAGTGTTTAAACCTTTGAAGCCAAGTTAAAATAACCATAAAAAATAGTACCAGCAGATGATAAATGGATATTGTAGTCTATTAAAGGTGCTGTTCCACCCACTCTACTGAACTTCACAATCCTATAAAACATAGAGACATTAGAAACATAACTCTTAGTACCGCTGAATGACCAAGGAATTATTTCATGTTTTAAACTGTTGCATCTTAATTATTTTTCACACAATGGTAAACTGCCTTGAGAAAGCAGGTACTCATTTTTTCCATAAAATCTTTAAGGCTTCGTTTGGGGGTTGTTTATAACTGATTTAAACTTTTAGAGGAAATAATAAAATGACAGATCCAACAAGATTTGGTTTCTTACCATGCTGTAGAGTGCATTTTGTTTTTTTATAGACATAACAGTACTTTTAAAGAGCATAGATTATTACTATGTGTCTTAATGGGTGAAATCATGTGAAACTTCTCATAATAAGATGCTGAGACAGGGTAAAATGTATCACAGTGCTCTCATTTGCTGAATAAAAATAGCACTTCTGACTCCTGTCTCATACCCCCCCCCACACCTTCTAAAACCTCTCGAACTGCTTGTGGTTAGATTTGCAAGCAGTGGTGGCTATGCAGAATGGACTTTCTACTTGTCGAAGGCGGTAGCTTTAATTGGGAAGCACAGCAAAAGATGTAGAGTCACCAAAGCTATGGAGACCTCTTCTATACTTCTTGTATGTAAGCCCAATAAAAGGTATCACCTTTGAATAAAGATCAATAAGTCTGTATCAATTATTTTTTTTTACTTACAGATAGGGCCAGAGCATATCTTTAAGATCCATTTTAAAGTTAGTCAAGGTGAGACCTATATGGTTAATGCACCATGTGATTACTTTAAGGGTTTAAGGAGTGAGCTACTAAGTACAGATGTACAATCGGCAGATCTGATGGGTTTATTTTTTTCTGGCATATATATATATTCAATTTTTTTCTTAAAGAATATTAAATATACTTAGATACTATGAATGTTCTTTAGATGCTATTAGTGAAATTTTTCTGAGGCATTTCATTAACTGTTATCTGATGTGCATCTGTAACTTATACAGAACTTGACAAAATATGTAATATATCACAGAATTTTTAAAGCTTAATACATGCACAGTATTGTGTGGTATTATTACACACGCTTTAGAAATATATGTACAAAAGAAGTCCACTGGGTCAATCTCAAAGAGGGGTACCACCAAACAAGAAAGGACTTTACGGTGATACCTGTGTCTTCTAATTGAAGATTCTGATCTTGCTTCTGCTCTGTAGCTTGGTCTTTAAATATGGTTTGAATAAAGAATCATTAACTGTTACTATGTACTACAGCCTAGTTAATGACTCTTTCCAGCCATGAAATGGTTCAAGTAGTCATAATGATAATTCACTTAAATTGGTTCAACCTCTTCCAAATACTTGTGGCCTGGGGCGTATAAATGGATGCAGTAAACGGCATGGTGCAGAGACTTGTTTATGATGTCCAGCTCGGCAGACGGTCTACTGCTGTATAGTGTGATGGACGCCCTGCTGTAATCTCCTCTCGGTAGGAAGAGCTTTTGATATGCTGCTCTGTGCTCTACTTTGCAGGCACCGTCAGCACTCAATGAGCTTTGAGATACATCTCAAGAGCTTATAAAGCAGCTTTCATTTAAGCTATCCATCTGCTATTTCTGATTGCTGTAAAATAACACAATCCAAAATGCACAGTTTTCGTATATTATTTATTATTCCATGTAAATGCTCAGAAGTGCAATTATGTTGCAACCCATTTTTTTCTGTGCTCTGCATACTGTGTATAAAAGCATTTCTTTATTATCCAACGTCTATCTGTGCCGAAAGTTGAATTAAGAGGTACATGCATGTGGGGTTTAGTAAATATTATTATTCATGTAAATGTGATGGTCTTTTAACCATTTCAGTAATCGGGGTCAGGACACGTTTTTCTTCTAGTCAATTTTTATACTTTTGCTATAGCTACATTTAGGTGACAACATGGGCCTCCGCAGGATTTTTCCTGAGGGGGCAAAATATCTTCCCTAGCTTTCCCCTCTCTTAACCCAATACCGCTTTACCTCCTCGCCATTACCTACCATTATTGGGTCAGGAAAGGGGTTTCTTGGTTGGGGACACATGTTAGTTACCCTTTAATAGGGAAAATGATATGACCATGGTAATAGTAGCTAACTGATCAACATATTCCTGTGTACCATGACCCAGGAGCATACACCACAGGAGTTCTTTGCCCAGATACAGATAAGATAAGAGGACAGGGACTTTGATGATCCCAACAGTTGTGGGGGCTTGGCTATAGGTATATTTATAGAGAGAGTATAGGTAGCCAAGGACAGTAGGAGTTGTCAGTTACATGTATAGGTAGATGGCGGTACAGAAACCATAGATACGCAGAACAAGTACTGATTCAAAGTCGGGTTTGGTATACTAAATCTGTAGCCAGACAAAGCCATGGTCAATAGACTGAGCAGGTAGTAAGAATATCTAGGTATGGTACACAAATCAAATACAAAATCGCTAGGCAGAGGTTTTGCTCCTTAATGACTGGTTTGGTGATGTAATAAGTTAACATACATTTTTCTCTCTGTTTTTTTTTCTATATACAGTGAGTGCCACAACTCTACAGACAGAATAAAAGTGAGAGTTTGGGATGAAGATGATGACATTAAATCCAGAGTTAAACAGCATTTCAAGAAAGAGTCTGATGACTTCCTTGGGCAAACATTTGTGGATGTGCGGACCCTTAGTGGAGAGATGGACGTCTGGTACAATTTAGGTATTTGTTAGCTCTTGTAAAAACTAATTATTCATCTTACAACAGCCACTTTAGCAAGTTTTCCACTATGAAACAAAAACAAAAGCAGTCTGCATATTACTATGCTTGACCCATTGTCTGATTGTCTGCCTTAATGGGTAGACAAGATGGGCAAAATCAGGGCCGGACTGGCTAACACAAGGATATGATGACATAGGTGCAGCTGAGGGGTGGATATGGGAAGCCGTTGTAGTGCAGCCCGCCATTGAGTTGTTCAAACATAAATATTCAAATACACAAAGATGTGTATCACTTTTTGATTTATTATACATTTAAAGCATGTCATATATTGCTTTATGTAGGTCCAATTTCAATTTGCTTTTGCTGTTTACTATGATTTAGGTTTTATTGTGCGAGAGGCAGTGAAGGTCCATCTGCAAAAAAAAAAAAGTCTAGCTACAAACCCAGGTGATACCATGAAATATTCATCTCATGGAATTTAGTCTGCAAAAATATATCTAGGTCACCATCGCAGCAGAAGATTCATTGATAAATTATGTAATAGGGAGTTTGGGAAGGAAATGTGTTACTGTGCCATTCGTCAATGCTTCCGTATAACTACTCTTCTTGAAGATATAATGTGTGACACTTCTCTTCTAGCAACACTTAATAGCTCATTACCTTGTTGAGAAAAATGAGTGTCAAAAGCAAAACAACATTACTCACATAAACAAGCATGTTGTGAAGAGCAGTTTTTACACTAAATCAGATTTGTTTGTCTTACATTGATGCCCTAGGGCACTGGTAAACTATATAACCATGCCTACCCTCGTGATGATGGGACATAATTAAAACACTTTTATCACTTAGGGGTTTAGTCACTTAACTGTGAAACATTTCAGCTCACTGACATTAAGCATTAAAGAGTGGCCAACCTCCGTAAGATTCTTCTTCAGGAAGGGTCAAACTGGTCCGGCATAATGCATAGCTATATAATTGAAATTTTTTGATTGCCATCTTAACAATAAATTATGCAATTTAGAAGGTTGCTTCATTCCTTTCTTGCTGGAGAACTTTACTGGGGGCACGTTCCTTAATAATGCATAGTTGAGGCAAAGAGTTAAAATCTTTCAAATCACTTTTGAAATTGACATAGCAACTGACATTATTTGCTGTTATTAGTGACATCACTTTGGCTATTTATATACTATACATTAATTCATACTCTTTTGCTCCACCTTTGATCAGTTCTTTTTTTAGGTGGGATATTAATATTGTGATCTATTTTTTAGTGAGTCTCCTATGGTACTTGTTATATGTTCCAGTTACTCCTGATAATTATCTTGTATCTGTATTTTTGGAAGACCTGGATTGGTCAGTATAGTGGCTTTGGCTAAACAAAGAAATAAGTATAATTGTACAACCGCACTGTGGTCTTTAATTAGGACCATCCTACAAGGAAGTTCAGTTCACAGTTTAAAGGATTATATATTTTTTTGGTTTCTTACTAAGCAAACACATTTTATTTTTTACTGGTTATTTATAACATGTATGGTAACAACCATGTATGTTTAGTAGAAAATGAGCATTGCTGCAAGTAAGGTTGTGTTTGTTTCAAAGTGGCATGAAAACTACAAAATTAACAACTGAAATAGTTAAATTGCCGGGATAACGTTATCCACCCCCTCCCAAGTACAGCTTGCTGCTTGGTACTCCCCACTTCTTTAAAGTCTAATGAAGGTATTCCCTTGTCATGGCCATGCCACCTTTAAGAAGCAGAGATATGGGGATCCGGGCAACTAGCATTGACAAGCTCCCAGGTATGATTATATACATCTTCAAGTATATCAATAAATAGTATAGTGAACTACACATAGCTTATATATATGCCATTAAAATTGCATGCACATTTTTCTCTTTCATCTTTTCTTCTCTCCTTTACTATACTCTCCCTTTTTTTCTCCTCTCACCCACGCTTCTTTCTTCTCTCTCACTACTACTTTCTTTCTTTTCTCTACTCTTTTTTTCTCCTACTCTTTTTTCTTGCTTTTCTTTTTCTCTGTTTCGATCATTACACCTGGCAGTCCCTTCAACACAACACTATCTGACAATCTATCTTCTTCACACAATACCTCAGTAGGCATTCTTCCATCATGCACACAACACTATGCAGGCCTTTGCCCTTCCTGCACAAGATATCATGTGGCAGTCCCTCTCTTCCTTGCAGTTTGAGTCTTGGTGTAGATTGTCAGTCACGCTGGGCTGGACATAAGGTGAAGGTCCAATCATAGTGCTCTTTTCTTTAAACCCCACACAACATGACTGATTACCCTCAGTGGCAAGGCTTGTATGCTTTTCTATGTGTCATAATTATAATTCATATAATGTAAATAAAGTATATGGACACCTGATCATCACATCTGTATAAGCGTGTTGGACATCCCATTCCAAAACCATGGACATATACAGTAACTCACAAAAGTGAGTACACCACTCTCATTTTTGTTAATATTTTATTATATCTTTTCATGAGACAACACTGAAGAAATGACACTCTGCCACAATGTAAAGTAGTGAGTGTACAGCCTGTATAACAATGCAAATGTGCTGTCCCCTCAAAATAACTCAACACACAGCCATTAATGTCTAAACCCTGGCAACAAAAATGAGTATACCCCTAAGTGGAAATGTCCAAATTGGGCCAAAAGTGTCAATATTTTGTGTGGCCACCATTATTTTCCAGCACTGCCTTAACCCTCTTGGGCATGGAGTTCACGAGAGCTTCACAGGTTGCCACTGGAGTCCTCTTCCACTCCTCCATGACGACATCATGGAGCTGCCTCAATGAACTTCAGCTCCCCAGTGCCGGCCCAGCCCATGACACTCCCATCACCATGCTTGACTGTAGGCAACACACACTTGCCTTTGTACTCCTCACATGCTTTGTACACCACACATGCTTGACACCATCTGAACAAAATAAGTGTTTTCCTTTTCCAGCATGTGAACAATGCAATGTCCATTAAGACATGGTTTGAGGAGTTTGGTGGGCAAGACCACAAAATTGGAAGCATCCAAATGTCTAAAATGTCTTTGTATGCTGTAGCATTAACATTACCTTGAGTGGAACTAAAGGGCCTAACCCAAACCCTGAAAAACAGTCCCAGATTATCCCTCCTCCGCCAAACTTCACAGTAACCATTGAATATTGTGGTAGGTAGCAATCTCCTGACTTTCACCAAACCCAGATTCATCCATCAGACTTCCAGATAGTGAATCATGGTTCATCACTCCAGAGAACATGTTTCCACTCTGTCCTCTAGCATTGCGCATAGTGATCTTCGTCTTGTGTGCAGCTGCTTGTGCTGACATTGCTTCTAGAGGTAATTGGAAATCACTAGTGACTGATGCTACAGAGGACAGTCAATTTTATGCTCTATGCGCTTCAGCACTATGTGGCCCCACTCTGTGGGCGTACGTGGACTACTGTCTTGTGGCTGAGCTGCTATTACTCCTAGGCACTTCCAGTTCACAATAATAGCATTTACAGTTGTCTGGGGCAGAAATTTCACAAACTGGTTTGTAAAAAGGTTGAATCCCACAACAGTACCACTTTTAAAGTCAATGAGCTCTTCAGTACGACCCAGTGTCTATGTAGAATGTTTGATTTTATACATCGGTATATTCAATAGGTGGGGCTGAAACGCCCAAACGCAATCATTAGTATGGTGTCCATATACTTTTGGTCATATGGTATATATATATGAATGTGTGTGATACGTAAGTTATAAAACAAAGAAGTGGAATGTTATTTTAATTTACACTGTTGCTATATTTGACCTGTCATTTACTCAGGGCTAATTGCATTGCTCTCACCATACACTGTAAACCTGACACCTTTTATACTTGCAATCTTTTACCAAACTAGGCAGGCTGTTAAGTTATTCTTAGAAATTCAAAAGCTCCTATGCATTGGTGATACCAAAAGCCCTCCCTTACAATGCCTGCTTCTGTCTGTGAGCCAATATAGCCTGCTGTGTATCTCAGATGTAAGCAAAGCTGGACATGGCCTGATTTTTTATCAGCTACCTGTAAATTAACTAGTTAATTATCAAGAAGATAAATGTTGTGTTAAACCTGTTAGTACCAGTTCCTCACAGCATTGGGTCTAAACTATCCACAAGATGACCTGGGAAACCGCTTTGTGCCTGTGGCAGTGTAGAGGTTCCAGTTAGAAGCCATGACATGGTATTGGCATGGGATTTGTTACTGGATTTTAAGTAAATGAATGCATACATTGTAAACATATTTAATGATGAATTTCTTTTCTATCAAGTAACTTTCCTAAAATAGTGAATATATTTTTACACCAATGGCAAGGCAGTAGAGTCCACTAGCATCCACACAGTGTTATATCATATGAGCCACTACTTAACATCCTATTCTGAGGACCGGCTTGATTATTCCTTCTCAAGTTATAGCTCCCCTATTGTGTTGGCAATGTAAAGATGATATGAGAAGAAGGGAGGTAACAGCAGGAAATAAATTAGGTAGTTTATTTTGATACTACATGCTTTAGATCTCAGCTACCTTAAGGTAAAATAGTCCATTGCGTTCAACTTATATATCTTCAAAATGGTTACACTAATTGAAAAAGATGAGTATAAGCTTTAGATATTTTAGTTTTGATCATCTTTGCAGCCTCTCAGTTACCCTTTAAACCATGCTGTTATTAAGGGTTCCCTTAAGACCTAAAACCAGATGCGCTTCCTTATTATGTTTACATTATTAACTACTTTGCCTTTTTGCCTAATATTTTAAAATCCTTAGCTCATAGGTTTTAACTCTTGATATAGTGTAGAAATGATAGAGGCACTTCCATTTGCTGGCACCAAGTGTGTTTTGGGGTTGGAATCACCCTGCCAATACACAAGCCAAAGAACACCATATTTGTAGAGGAATTAAAAAACTACAGATAGAACTAGCCGCTGAGTTAGTGGCACAACCTCCTGCATCCTAATTAGAACAAATATATCTGTGTCTCTGATGTAGCAAGCATGATTATCTGAGGCTTAGCTGATGTAAAAGACATAAACAATGAGAATAGACATCTGTTTCCAACTCTTGAATATCTGAAACCATGGAAATATTTGTGGTCCTGATAGATAAGGTATAACATTTCTGTCGCTGACTTTTTTTTTCTTTTCACAGAGAAACGTACAGATAAATCCGCTGTCTCTGGGGCAATTCGGATGAAAATCAATGTTGAAATTAAGGGGGAAGAGAATGTGCCTCCATACCATGTACAATATACTTGCTTGCATGAGGTAAATTATATATCAGTATATTGCTTTCAGTGAAGCGTTGTTGCCATTATGGATGTGCTCCACATTTTAGCCTGATTGTCAAGATATTTAAATTATGGTAGAGTGACCCGATAATGCCCTTAACTGGGCATTCAAATACAAAAACATCCAATGCCAACAAAGTGTACGCTTTCCATGCATGCCTTTACTTGAAGGGCAAATCTGGTCATCCTGAATTGAAATCAAGCTTAACAGAAGCCTGTGTAGGCATTTGCATTTTTTTGGCAGGAGGTCAGAGCAGGTGGAAGACTTCATGATTCAAAGATCCTCTCTACTACTTTAGCAGCCTTAGTTTCCTTCCTACTGTTCCTAGCATAGGCTCCTTTCATGTGGCAAGGGAGAATGAGATTAATGTCGCTGCGAGCCCTGTTCCTTCTCTGCTTTGTCACATTATGTAGTGTCCTGGTAAAGGAAGAGTAGGCACACAACCAATGTTTGCTAGAAATGAATGTTGCCAATCAACAAAAGCTCCGCAATTCTATATATGACACCATCAAATAAAAGACCTGTATAGTATATCAGCTAACATGTAGCTTTTAGGGCACTTGACCCCTACTTAAGTTCATTAACAGCACTTGGGGATTTTGGAAGAAAGCTTTTTGATTAAGGCAATGTATCAGCTACACAGGCAAAAAGCAAAAAATGCAATATAATAATAAAATAATAGCGGTGATCATCAGTGGCGACTCTAGAAACAATATATAGGGGGGGCACACAAGATACCACAGTCAAACTGGGGGGGCATTCATAATTTCCAAAAGTTATGTGCTATGGAATTATACTTTTATTATTGGGCTAAAATAATACTTGGTCATTCAACACGGGAAGCCTGAAGCCACAATTGAGTGCGACTAATCCTTGAAATAAATATAATAACACAATAAATAACTTTTCCACTAAATTATTTCAGGGCCTTGAACGATTTGTCCCCTGAAGTCACTACAACTTCAGGAGGGCATTTTATCTCTAGATAAATATAAATGAAATAATTCCTACTCTAAGTTAAGTGCCAGGAACAGATGACCAAACACACACACCAACACAGGCTCTATCACACCAACACCCAGACACACACCAGGACAGGCTCTGCCACACAGACACCCAAACACATCAGGACAGGCTCTGCCACATTGACACCCAAACAC
>VKOC01018863.1:0-60766 GCA_009364415.1 Spea multiplicata | reverse complement strand
TGTATCATGTGCGGGTCATATGTATGGGTCATATGTATCATGTGCGGGTCATATGTATGGATCATATGAATCATGTGTGGGTCATATGTATGGATCATATGTATCATGTGCGGTCATATGTATGGATCATATGTATCATGTGCGGTCATATGTATGGGTCCTCACAATCAGGCAGACTGCTGAGGGGAGAAAAAGTTCCTCTTCACTCTCAGGGCAATGTAAGGCGCAGGGTGATATTACCCGTCTGAACCCCTGTGTTTTATCTGGGAGGGGGTTTTCCGTAGCCTGGCTGGGTCTGGCAGGGAGAATAGGCCAGCAAAGTGTAACCGGAGAGAGCCCCAATTGGGAGCTAGGCTTTTATTTTTACGCTTACCTTGGTGCCATTAACAAGGTTTGGGTAAATACACCAGCAGAGTAACCCTGGCTCCACACGTGTTAACTAAAATGTTGTAAAAATACTAAAACAGTTATTTTTAATGCAGTACCATTAAAAACCAGCTGGGCTGTAAGATAAGCAGAATAGAAGTCAAGTTGATAGCTAGACATGTACTGTATGTGTCAATGTCTGTATATGTGTATAGGTGTGTGTAGGAATGCTGAAATCGATATTCTATTCACATTATAGGTTAATAACTGGAGGAAGAGATGGTTGTTTGAAAATCTGGAATTACAATAATGGACAATGTCTGCACACTCTAAAAAGAGGTAATGGCTGTCCCATTGTTACCTGCTCTCAAAGCATGTCAGATAGAAATCATGGGGACGGGTTCTGTATTTCCCAACAAGCAGAAATTGGTAAGAACTTATCCCCTAGTAAAGTAAGATTAATGTATAACTAAAATAAAAAATAGATGGCTCTAATAGTTTGTATCTACCACCAATTCTGTGTTTTTATGTTTCAACCGAACAGCAATACCCTAACAATAAACTATTTTACTTTTTAGGAAATAAATCAGATGAGATCTGTGGCTGCATATATGTTGAAATTAACAGACACAAGTAAGTGTTTTTCCGGTTTATTCACGAGATTCCCGTGGAAATGTAGCCAGTGTGCATTTGGTGATGACAATTAAAACAAACCAGCCACAGACATGATGGATGTGACAGATATACTGATGTTCAACATTGACTCAATTAATGTCAGCTGGAGCGGATGATATAGAAAATAGAAAATGCATCCTCATCTTGACTTATTTCTGCATTTAGAAGACATGCTGATTTCCATTAGACCCGAGGCACTGCTATGTAAGAGTAAAAATTCATTGAAAGTGGAGCTCAGACGGAAATTTGTAGAGCACAAGGAATAAAAATATAATAGCCAAAAGCGGGGATTCGTTGAGCTTTATTTCAGATCCTCTTATTTGACCTTGCCTGCCTAGGGGAATTTAACCTTGAAATCCTACGTTTCTGAAACCATTTTAACTATATCTGTTACTTTTCCTGAATAAAGCACAGTTTCCAGTTCTATACACTAAATAATCCCATATAATGTAAATGTTGTAGAGCCCACCTTCGCTGTATAACATGATATCTGCATGGTTATTTCTCCCAATTAAGTTATTTCTCCATTTTTATTAAGTTTGCTGGAGGTCCATTAGGACAGGTTGGCTGACTGACGTGTTAAAGTCCCCACTGACCTTGGCTTTTCTTTTAAGGTAAAATAGCCCCGTTAATTTAAGATAAAGAGCTTCAGAACAATTAACAAACATTGCAAAAACACACTATATCACAAAAGCGTACTGTGTGAATTTGTGGTTGCAATCCAAGCTGAAAGTGTTGTGTTCCATTACAGCAAATATAGTATCTGCTTTATGGCTATTTTGTATTTCAGATACATTATTGCAGTTGGATGGGACAGAAGAATAAACATGTATTTTGTGAGTATTTATCATCAGATGCAAGAGTTCATATTGGTAATGGCGATAAATATTTATAAGACACAGCTACAAAGAATTTGTCTTCAAACGCATCAGGTTCCTCAGGTTCTGGTGCCGTTTGAGCATGAAGTCTAATAACCAGGGCTCCCTACACCTCTTGGTTCTCTTTGATAAATTGAATTCCCTTACATTTAACCCAAATATCTCCCAAATCTCCAACAACATGGATTAAATGACAAGACTCTTCAAAATGAGAATCTTTATATTATAATGTCATTATTATATTATAATGGGATTTGAACACATCATCCAAAAATAATGTCAGCATTTTTGCTATGTGTTTTTTCAACAGTTTCAACAGTAACTCCCAGATTGATTCCCAGATATTATATTTATCTATTTGGCTCATGCTCTACTAGGAAAATATAGTTATAGAAAATACATGAATTCAAAATATGTTGCAACAAAGTTCAGTGCAGGAACTACGCTGATAACAGCAGTATATTGTGATCAGTAGAGACCAGAGTATACTAATGGATACAATCTGTCTTATATTTTTTTGTAATTTTTATTTAAAACGTAGCTCCCTCTAACTCTGGGATCTTCAAACTCGGCCCTCCAGCTGCTGCAGGACTACAACTCCCATACTTCTCACCCAGCCCCTTAGCTGAAGGAGCATTATGGGAGATGTAGTCCCGCAGCAGCTGGAGGGCCGAGTTTGGGGATCCCTGCTCTAACTTATCAAACTCTTATCCCGCTTGCCTAACCTTCAGAGTAAGGAAAGGAGAGAGGGAAATGGAACCTTGTAATTGCTGTGGTTAGGGGTATCACGCGAACATGCAGTCCCCTGCACCAGGAACAAGTCTATAGCGACATATACAAGAGTGCCTCTCAAGCCAGGACAGTGAGGATCACCATTAGAGAGGCTTTCTTTAGTTGTAAATAAATCTAAAAGTTAAATGCCAGATGACTCTAAGGGACAATTCATTACTACAAATAATATGGTAAATAATAAATGTCTAAAAATATGTATTGTTTCTTCTTCACAGGATTCTGAAGACGACTTGCGTCACTTGCAGGAACCACAGCCTTGCTGGCAGGATGATTTAGTAAGGACGGCTAATTGTTTAATAGTTAGAACATACCATGGAGTCCGTTACTTTCTCCAACCGTATCCGGCTCTTCTGCAAACTCGTAGTGTTGAGAATATGCTGTATGAGAGCGTGCTATGTTGCTCCATTATAATTAATTGCCAGAGCAATCTTCCAAATTAAAACACACAACACAGTGCAGCTCACGATCAAGATAACAAGGTTAACTGAAACATCACCTATACCTCATGTGGAATCAACATATGGAAAAATACTAAAACAATTGTATCAGTCCTCGGTAAACCACAAAAAAAAAAAAAAAATGACAAAAATCTAGAAATATATGTGACAGTATAAAAACCGCTTTTAATAAAATCACAACTGTCAGTCTAAGAAACCACAGGGCCCTTGTGGCTAGACTCAGTTGCTTAATTACCACGAAAATAATAAACAGAAAAAAAAGAAATACCAAAAAAATATAGTAAAACATATAATAATATAACACCCCTGATCAATATTGGTACGCGGTTCAGGCTTAATGAGTATAAAGTCCCATATAAGAAAAACCTAAAAAAAAATTGTATCCAACTAAAAAAACTTTGTAGCAATTGTCCTGCAACATGAATTTGTATCAACGGTGTTTCAGCACTGAATACTTCAAAACATTGTGCTGATGGTAAAATATCTGTAGAATGATGTCCTCAAACATTCAGTATGGTATGGATCCCTTGGGGTAGGCAGTGAGCACTATGTCTTTATAGAATCACTGGCCGGTGCCTTATTTGGTAAAACAGATGCTCTTTTTCTTAGCGGTTCATAAAAAGATGGTACACTGTACCGCTCACCATCTGATGTTAGACCGGATTTTTGTCACTAGCAGATCTTTTCCAGTACAACGCTCCAACTGGGAGATATGGCTCTGGATGGAAGGTAGCCTCTCACACAGGTGAGCGCACTGGCAATCACCGGCGTTTGACGTAACAGTCAGATGATATCCGTCAGTTGTTAAATGTATGTAGGACGTTCCGGACAAAATCCCAAACACAGACCAACTCAGTGATGGTATTCGCTGGGTGTTCGCATGGATTCCACAGTCAATCAGCATACAGGCAAAAAGTGCAAATAGTGCCTCCCAAACTTCCACAACTGCCGCCGACTTAGCGGCCGGTATCAAAACGTGTCCAATATAGTAGTGTGTTTAAACACAAGCCAAACGCGTTTCGGGGTATAGTAGCTGTTAGCGCAGTCCCCTTCTTCCAAATTATACATGATCTACTACTTGGTAACTGTATATTTAATTTGGTTTTGGCTTGAATCTTGCACTCCTTTTTTGTGTCTCACGGTCCTTACGACCTCTAAAATAATAGCAATAATTAACAAGAACATTCACAGTGTTAGTATTAGCCTGAAGGTTATTTCATGATAATTAAAAATTAGAACAAATTCTGTTTCTTTACATTATATTGTTCTCTATAATTGGATGGTAAGTCTGTCTGTACACTCGGACACAGTCATGCCAACTTTGTGGGAGCAGTTTCGGGAAGGCCCTTTTCAAATTCAACACGATTTTCCCCCAGTGCACAAAGCAAGGTCCATAAAGACATGGGTGGATGAGTTTGGTGTGGAGGAACTTGACTTGGAGATTGCGAGCTAGGCCTTCTCATCCATCATTAGTGTCTAACCTCACAAATCTCTTCTGGATGAATGGGCAAATATTCCCACATAAATACTCCCAAATCTTGTGGAAAGCCTTCCCAGAAGAGTGAAAGCTGTTATAGCTACAAAGGGGGGTCCAACTACATATAAATGTCTATGTATGTAGAATGCAATGTCATAAAAGATCCTGTTGGTGTAATGGTGAGGTGTCCCAATACTTTTGTCCATATAGTGTATATGATCTTACCCATGCATTCCTTCTCTTCTACAGATCCGAGGTCACTCTGAAGATATTCTGTGCATTGCCCAAAATCCACCTAATCTCCTCGCCAGCTCCAGTTACGACGGTGAAATAATTATATGGAACATGGTTTCAGGTCACATACACTGCCGTATTAATACCCCTGCTCATGTTAAGTCCTCTGGAGGAGGTTAGTGTATCTGCTATTTTTCTATTTGACTCCATATCAAACAACAAATTAAATAGTGTAGGATTAGTACTGCATTTGACACACCCCAGTCCTAAAAATGGCAGTATCATGATAAACACAATATACATTAATACTTGACACAATGTCAGGATGTAACTCATCAACACCAACCTGGTAATCTATAGGACGCAATATCTTCTTTTATTTCACAATAAGCAAAATCAACTTTCAGATTTCAACCCCGGTGAGAAATAGACCAGCAATTGGCCAAAAATATAATGACCCAATGCATGTTTGTCAGTCAACAAACACAAATGCACACTATCCAGCCCTGTCCAATATGTATTTCCTGAAGAGATATGCATAGAACCCCATATATATAGAGCATAGGAAGGATCTAATAATTGTGTAAAGTCTGCTTACAGACACGATCGGTTCATACAGTACGTTTAAGACCGGATGTTTGTTCCAGATGGGTTTTTTGGGGAGCACATCCTATAAGGCATTTTTCACCACTTTTCACTGTGTTAAATCTGTAATATGAATCTGTAATATGAATCGCTTTAAGACAGTGACCTAAGCATCTAGACTAAAATTCTAGACAGCCATATTCATAGTCATAATACCCCAGAAGCAATCGAAACAATGTCATTTAGCCACTTTTGCACTGGATACATTTGCAGTTCGGAAAGACTGTAATGCCGTAAATATATATATTTATCTTAGTACCGCACAATTATGTGAACATAAATATGTATAACACACCTGTGCACATAACCAGTAGATATCTGAACACATATGAACAAAGAGATTTTGTGTTTGCCATGCTGGAAACCTTTTACATGAAATGATTGTATTCCAAAACAGTGTTGCCATAGGAACAGCATGTAAAATAATTCAGCATGAAAACATTTAGGTCTGTTTTTTTGGAGCCATGCTGTTGACTGTTGTTTTTGTTGCCATTACATCTAGATTAAGAATAATCTTTGCGCAACGATAAACCTTAAGAATTTCTTTCATGTTCCTTTTTGTGCATTTTAAGAAAATAATTAATAATCCATTTTTGGCGTATCTAGTTTTTTGCATGCGATCATAGTACGGGGGATTAAGATAGCTCAATGCATCAATTTCAATCAAGTAAAGATAAAATAAAGACAAAGGAGAAAAAAAACCAAACACTAAATATATTAATAAATATCCCCGACCAACACCATCTTGCTCCTCTTATTGCTTAAAAACATGCTGCTCATTCATACTGACTAAGCTTTGCAGAAATGACACAAACTGAGCACCCTCAGCCATGCTGATGGTAACTCAAACGCACTGATGTGATAATCACCAAATAACACATATCAAACATCTCATTCACACACCCAACATTCTGACACACACACAACATATATGTGTATTGAAAGGTTGAGTATCCCTTATCCGAAAATCCTTTGTCCGAAATCTGATCTTTTTTTAGATAAAGGAAATTCAGATAAGGTGTACTCATGACTTTGGGGGGGGCAGGAAAGACCTCTCCTGTAGTCAGGAGATCCTTTCCCCTCCTTTATTGGCTTCTCCCTGACTCCCTGCTGCTGTCAGCTCCATTGTTCAGGCTCCCCCTTTTCTGGACCTAAAGTGCTCTGGGTGAGCTTAGACAATGAACAGGAATCACTCTTGTTCTGCGGGGAGAAGTCTTTACAATTGAGCGGACACAGGTGAGAAGATACTCAACCTGTATATGTCAGAGGAAGAGTTGTCCTTCAACTTGCACGCTTTCACCGGACACTTTACTGGCATGCACTTCCAAACAATTGATATATTAATGTATTTAAGAATATTACCATGCAAGGAAGTGCAACTAAAGCTGTCAACTTAACCCACTTTGGGTGAATAAACCCAAAAGTACTGAACAACAAAGTTTAGGTTGAAATAAAAATTCCCTTAAAAAATGCCACCAGTTCACTTTGTTTTTGTTACTTATCTTTAAAAAAGAACACAGCTTTGTCATTGTTCAGTATTCTATGCTGGTAGTTGTCCTTCTTCTTTAGAATGAACTGTGATGATTCAACATGACTAATCTCCATGCACATTTCTCGGAACAGCTACAGACAAAAGTGTTAGCCAGATTGTGTTTCTCAGAAGCCGATCTAAACTTCAAGCTGCAGCTTCGCTTGTTTCCAATGGCGCTCAAGGTATCATGGGAAGGCAGTGGGAGTTTCGCAGTCTGATTATAATAACATATTTGTGTTAACGTGAAACTAATCAGGAGACTTATGTATCTTCCAGGTACTGTCAATTTTTGGAACTTGTTACACGGGGGGAAGCTATTGGCGAGCTTTAAACCAGTAAGTTAAGATATGAGTAAATGTGTTTACTGATTATATACTGAATATAACCCGCTGGAATCAGATGGTAACCACATAAGTAATAAACTAAAGTGCCTGCTTTCCACCTCTTGGTAGGCAGCACCTCTGGGTGAGCACGTTCAGGTATTGTAGGACAGGAAGAAAATATATTGAAATATGCTGTGGCCTCCTTAATGCGAAAAGGTTTGCAGATCAAGTATTGTTGGAATGAAATAATGAATGTAATATCATTTCTTTTAGTCACAAGTGGAATCACAAGTCTGCTGCATCGCTGTTAATGAAGACAACACGCTCATGTTTGCCGCAGACTACGCTGGCTTTGTGTATGTCTATGACATCAACGATTATGCAATACATGGAAGTGAGAAAGAACCAGCTAAATGTACGTTACGGTCCACATTCAAATGGAAAGCAAATTATTGTTACTTAAAGCAACTCAGCGGCAGTAATCCGTTACTCTCTTTATTTAGCTTGCATAAGGAATAGAGTAGTCTAGCCACAGAGGGGCACCCAGTAATACTATTATGAATGGTGCTGTCCTGGGCCTGACCCAGGACAGTCCACCGAACCCCAACATGTGGTGGGGGTTTCTCTATGGCCATTCAGCAGTGAGGGTGATCCCTACTGCAGGCTGCCACTAACCGATGTGCTTTTTGTTAGTGAATCAGTGTGTTTTGGAGATTTTTATTTTAAAATTTCAGTGACGGAATGGATTGGATGGGTGTGGGAGAAGTTGTGTGTGTGCCCCTGCGATAAGACAGCTGCGTATAATAAAGGTTTAGCGGACTGCTGAATAATATGTAACATGTTGGTGCTTTGCCTCCGTTCCCAATAGCATAACATAGGAAAGGTAGACATCGCTGTTTTGCCATAATTTAAATAATTATCTGCTTGTTTTATTGCCCTCTTTACCAGATAAAATGTGTTTCCCCTAATAAACAGTTTATCTTGTTATCCCCCTTAAGCAGTAAACAGTTCCCCTTCCATTAGCAATGTAATTATCTTCAACGCTGCCCTAGATCTGAACCAAGAGAGCACCCTTCCATGGCCACTGCCCTTATTGGTGAGCACTGGGATATGATGTCATTTCCTGCTATTAAGGATGCACGGCGTCTGAAGACAAAGTGAAATGGAGACTGCGCTGGTTTGGCTTGTTGGGGAGATCTGAGATCCCCCCTGGAACTTGCCCATTAAGCACCATTGTAGCATGGAATTTGATCACCCAACAGGGAATAAGCCTCGGTTTGGTAGCTGAGGGGTTGCCGCCTTCCCAGACCTTCCCCTCCAAGGTCTAAGCTAGAGTGAACCTCTAGCCGCCATATAAAACCATGAGAACCCCCAGCACTCCAACAGGGCAGCACCTTTCTGAGAATCAAATATGTTTTGACGTAATAGTCTCAGGGTGTTGATAGCAGAGTGGGTTCTGGGGGCTGGGTGGAAGCTCTTGAACATATTGAATGTGATTATACTATTATTGCGATGTTGCGTCAATAACATCGTAAACTCTTCACATTTACTGTGTTTTTTTTTCTTAATGGTTGGTTGCTAAGTAAAATAAGAAACATCATCTCATTTAAAGTGTATTTCTTTGTATTTGCATAGCTGTGAATTGTTGGCGAGCTCACGTGGACATGATTACACAGTGAGTAATGTGTGTGTTCCTGTCTCCTGTCTCTAAACAGTGGGAAACATTTTTATCTGTTAATTATTGCTTAACAACATCTTGATTCAGTAGAAATATAAAATGCCATAATTCTCCACCTCTGCTTTTTTTTTTCTCCTCTGCCCTACAAACTCTGTGCACGAAGAGCGGCCTTTAATGAAGGTGTAGGCAGACGTGACTCATACTGTTGTCATTAACTACAGCTCCAATAATCCTCCAGGAACCATAGTTTATAACAACAGAAAATCTGAAGATTCCATCTAGTTCCTCAAATTTAGATTAAATACTAATAAATTAAATAGAATGAAATAGTCCTACCGTGTGAGTCAGTCAATGACCCAAGTTAGATAACAGTAACAGTTCCTGGATTTGGTTATATGTCGGTGTGGGCACCCATACACCTATTGCTGTGTGTATTTGGAACACTTTTACAAGGAGGCCTGTCGTACCCTTCAAAACACTCAAGGATGGTGCTGGGTACCCATTTCCCCAGGCTACGTACACACTTGTTTTTATATGTTTTTTTTTTTCCTTTTCTTTGGTATTTACTCCCTAACAATATTTTCATGTATTGCAGTCTGGAGGTAATAGATGTAGATAAGGTCATCTTGTCGTCATCCCTGGACTGCTCGGTGCGGCTCTGGAGTTTGGAAGGACAATTTATTGGTAAGTCTGTTGTGTCTCCCACTGGCCTAAAAACTATGCGGAGGTTTTTTTTTGCTTTGTTGTTGGTCCATTTGTTTTTGGACAATAATTTTTTTTTCCTGTTACTGTTTTCACTCACTCTCTCTCTACTTTCTGTGACATGTTTCCCTGCCTCCATGTCCCTATTTCTCCATCTTCTCTTCTGCTTCACCTTCTCCACTGCTCAGTCTCCGACTGTGCTTCTCCTTCTCTGATGTGTCGCTTCTCTGCCTTCACGTCTCCATTCTTCTCTCTTCTTCAGAGTACTTCTGCAACAAGACGGAGCCTCCATGCGCACCATGGGGACAAGCTCTCCCCTTTTCCTCCAATTGTTGGGGGTCCTCTCCTCATTTTTGTTCACACTAGCAAATTTAACAAAATGAGTTAAATATAAATTCATACAAGTCTAATGTGTTATATACTTCTGTATTTCCAGGGACATTTGGTCAAGTAGATCCATGGGAGGTTTTAACCCCTGCATCCTGGAAACACCCCATGGTGCCATATGAGATCCTCATTGATCCAGAAAGTATGCCTACTCATCGCATTCTAGAAGAAGATGTACATAGTCCAGAAGCCATATCATGTGAAGGAAAAGATGGTACTTCAGATGCTAAGGTTTGAAACCAGGATTTGATAGATGTTAAATTATTTCAATCTTTCATAGACTACATAAAGCTAATCCAGCGTGCATGCAGCAATCATATGCCTATTTTCCTAAAACACATCAGTGGTCTTCTGCATTTGAAATATATGCCATAAATGAATGTGTACATTATCTCCGGTTTCTTATGACTATTTATTGTGACTCTATCTTACATTATAACATTTTTGGGCCACTAAAAAGTATCACTAACTTCATTGTGTACACATTATTTTTATATAAACCTATTGACATACTATCCAACCTAATTATTTTACAATAATACTTATTTTACAGAGTGAAGTAAACTACCCTGCAATTCACTTACCAATCACTGTTACAGAAGAGGACATCAAAGAAGAAATTAAAAAACGGGATGTTTCACATATCATGGGAAAAAGGTAAGCCACTACGGGAGTAACCTAACCAGTCTCTGACCATCAACCTTACTAACATATAAACATGCTGCCTTTTACTAACAATCTAGTGTAAACCAGGAAATTGTTTGGTGTCGTTACACACCATGTAGGTTCCCTTTCAATCAGGAATACGGCAGAGTAACTCTATGGATATTTTTAAGAAAGGTCTGGATGCTTTTCTGGCTAAGCATAACATAAAGGGCTACAACTGATTAGCAAGTTGATCCAGGGAGTAATCTGATTGCCACTATGGAATCAAGAAGGAATTCCTGTGGCATAATTGGTAATTGCCATAGTGGGGTCTTTTTGCCTTCTTTTGGATCAACTGTAGAACTTTAGAAGTAGGTATGTGTGAAAGGTTGAACTCGATGGACTGAAGTCTTTTTTTTCAACCTACTGCTACGTTCATCACACTAGCTTGGCGGGAGCTTGGTAAAGTGTCATGTGCAGAGTATGTTCTGCCTTTTCACTTATACTTTGCCCAGAGAAACAACATGTATTAAAACTGATGTTCAACTTACATAAATTATCTCTGTCTGCTTTCCGTAAACATTATGTGTAATTTGACTTTTTAGGTTGCGTCACGAGAAAAATAAGAATTCAAACAATCCCATGGATCATGGTGGACAAAATGCCTTCCATAGTCTCAAGTACTTTGACCTTGAAAGTAGCTCTCTCAAGTTTGAAAAGCCAGACATGTCTGCTGCAGGCACCGACCCGTTCCACAGCTACGTCCACTCATGAATAATGTACCTGTTTACGAAAATACTGCTTGTGGAAGTCATTTGACCTTCAGAAAATAGCATTATTTCCAACATTTTAAGTGATAAATATTTCAAACCCGATTTCAGTAGTGCTAAACTCTGAAAATCATGTAAAAAGGACAAGAGAACGCAGAATTTTAAAAGTGCTGGTTTTTTATCGTTTATTTAGCGTGTATTGTTTATTCTCACAATGACTTGAGGTTTCCTGTATTATTTATAAAAATTTTCTCATGCACATAAAAGTTGTTCTTCCGTTGCATCTATGAAAATACTGATGATGATCCTGGATGTCTGTTTTAGCACAATACAGGATTTTTAGACAATGCTTTATAGTAAACAATATAAAATGGTTCACATTAATGAACCTCTGCTGTTCATGGAAAGGTTTTTTATATTTACTAAATATTACGATTGCTTCTGCGCAGGTTCCGTTGCGATATCCTAATGGAGGGACTTGCTATAAAGGACTTGCTATAAAGTGAAAAAAACAATTTTGTTTCCCAACCACTAGTGACAATCATGATATCTGCCGATCGCACTTGGATATTGTGAAGATTCTTCTTTCATTAAGAATCCCCAGTCTTTGGCATACACATTTGCCGATTCTGAATTAGAACATTAAGATTAATCACATAATTACAGCATAATCATGAAGTCATAAAACGGAACATCTAGTGTGCTTTTGATTTAAAATCATGACTTCTTTTGGTGTTTCTATCTACATGGCAAAGGTTTACATAAAGAGTGGAGGAAAAAATAAAAGTGATAGTAAATAGGCACCTTCAAATGTTATTGAAATCTCATCTAGTGTATGTTTTTTTTGTTATAACATAGGAAGTTAATCGCCACCAGTAGTAACGTTCTTTGTAACCCTTGTCTGATTTTTCAGTAGTAGTTCGCTTAGGGAAACAGTAAAATACTCAAGAGGTTCCTTGTGGTCGTTCTAGCTGCACCAACTATGGAGAATAGATTTGCTCAGCAAGGCTTCCAGAATGGCCTGGCATCGTAAGGAGAGGTTAACAGATAATGTTTCTAGATATATTAGCGCAACTAAAGAGAAATCTAATTAGGTACTAATTCGTTTACTTACCAGATCTACCAGTAAAAGGCATAACTCATCCAATCCTTAACTATACATAAACAACTCTGACTGGAAATGTATAGCATGATGATACAAGCTAATCAACAAATACTTGGCTGACCTCCATCGCTTGTGTAACAGCCCCTTCCTTTTAGATTGCTTGTTCAGGGCCCACCTAAGCAGACTGCTGGATATGCACGGCCACACGCAACAATTTCATGCTCATGTATCGAGTTTCCAATCAGCTGCCCGTTGTTAAGTCCCGTTAATCCACTGTACAGCCTGAAGAGCATTTTTGGTGCAAATGTAAATCAGCCAAATATTGGTTTCCACATTTTCTTTTCATGCGCTTGTTCACCCCAAAGGTACTCTCAGGAGCCCTACTTTATTTTGCTCTCCTGCCTGCATTGGCCTTCATAATGAATCAGATCACGAGAGTGTTCCACATCACCTCAGCGAGTGACTTAAGTAAATATATTGCATACTATGCATTAGACATTGCTACTTCAGCTACTCAAAATTTTCATAAAAGAAATTATGTACCCGCTTCTTGAAATGTTACCATTTTACTATAGAATTAAGATTGTTCCATCGTAAATCCACCATAAAATAAAAAGCAAACACACGTCTGGCCATTTTTTCCAGAACTTTTAATTAAAGCTCAATGGAGGTTCCACAATTCACAACAGTCGCAGCACATCCTTCAGCTTCCTTTAGAAGAAACAAGTACATCTAAACAAAACATGGAATCTGCTGTCATCAAAGCCACTAAAATACAGATTCATTTTCTACAAAAAAAAAACCTTTCAAAAATAAATAACCAAAATGTATCACTTTGATAGTCCATTTGTGACAACTTCTAGATATTAACATTGTGGCATGCACAAAAATAATACATTTTAGAAGATGCTGTCTCTCCAGTAATTGAAGCTCAGATCCCTAAAAAGCAGAATTCTAAATGCCGCCTGTGCTTTGAAAGTTTAACTCGGCACAGAAGCGTGATATGAAAGTTCACAATTCCACAGGAATTTGTTTTTTTTTCCCCAAGGTATTTTTTTTAAAATAGACTGGTGCGCCATATAATACAGTGAATGGAAAACCAATTAGAAACAACTAAACAGGTCATAATAAATAGTCCTCAGACAGTGTTTGGTCACATCTAACAGAGATACTGAAACAAAAGACTCCGGAATAAATTTGTTTTTACAGATTTCACAACTAGAGGCAGGCAACGGAAGAGAAACCCTTTCTAGTCGCCTTGTTAGTCGCCTTCTTTAATCAAAGTCCATTTCATCGGTATTATTGTCATTTGGAATGCATTCCCCATTCTGCTGGGGAGGGTCAGGATTCTCCTTGTTCTTTTCGGTTTTTACGTTCTCTCCATTGTTCTGGTTCATGCCGTTAACTGGTTTATCTTTCTGTGGCGACTCGGGCTTTGGTTTTGGCTGTGAAACAATCCCAAGACAGCTACTGTCCAGTGCCTAAAAGGTGAGGGAAAAAAGATGAAATAAAAAACGCAAGCACTAACAGGTCTGCTTGGGGGCCGTTTCTCAGTATCTGCCATGAATTTAAGTACAAATGTATACTTACAGCACGCTTGGCTCTGATTTCATGTGCATAGATAACGGGTTCCTGATCCAGTGGCTGTTTATCTTGAACATTCATTGTATTATTCATCCACTGCATTGTTTCCCTGACGCTCTTCTCTACCTTTTCCATATCAATGTTGCTGATGTGCCGATACGCCTCACTCTGTAAAACAAACGTTAAATAAATGGGTAAATAGTGCCCGCAACTCAATGAAAGGGGATGTGCTCGGAAACGGAGCAATCAATGCAAAGCACACCCTGCGGTCATTTATGGGGAGATGCCAATAAAAGTATTTTCTGTATTTATTAAGTTTCCAACTGTTGGACATGTTACCTGATAAATCAGTTTGCAATTTATGCAACAATTGATAAGCGGAGATGTGCTGATCTATACTTTTACAGAGTCAGTAGAATACTTTTAAATCATACACAATAACAAACTGGTACAAAGGGAGAAGAGGGCGCTGTTCTCGTTAGGTTACAATCGAGCCGGTGACTGGGGTTCAGTGAAACCCACAAACTCCCACGTCCCCCATATCTAGACATCACATGCTGACAGTATATAACAATATTCTTTGTACATCTAGCCAATTTCTGTACCTGGTTTCTGTATTCCTCTAGTATTTTTGCATAATGTTGCAGTCTTTGTCCTAGCTCATCGAACGTTCTTGGTCGCTCCTCTGCTTCCTTGTATCTTGCCTGAATTGGATTACCAAGTTTCTGTAAACAAAAAGGGCAATTTTAGGATTTTTGCATCACTCATTAGGGTCACTAATTTGCCTCTTACTGCAAGTTTGACTTCAAACCCATAAAAGTATAAGAATGCCCTGACAATAACAACCAGTTCTAGCCACCCATTTATTTACTACTGTGTATATATATATATATCATACATAGTTCTGCAGAGTAAATATAAACTGTATCAGGAGCTTTAACCTCACAATTAGCATATTAATAAAACGCTGTGTGGATGTAGACACCTTTGATTAGCCAGAGAGGTTTTCCGAAGGGCTCCCAAAATACCCGTAAGTAATGACGGAGTCTGGAAGTTTCCAACACCATGGTAGGATAACAAACTCAAATGTCCCAATGAAGGCAAAAAAAATGTTTTAGAGAGGCGTTTCTCTCAGAAATCATAGAACAGCCTTTACCTTTAACTCATCCAATTTTTCAACATACACCTGTTTGGGCTGATCTTCTCCATCCTCATACAGCCAGTCCTCAGTACGGGTTAATAGCTCCAGGAATATATTTAGATCCTGAAAGACGGAAAGCTGATTATAAACCCACTTTGGAGAACAAATCATTTCAAGATCTACAACGATGAACCACAGTTAAAACAAAATTACGTGCAATGGCAAAGTCACCTACCTTTTCAGTAACAAACTTCCCATACGGTCCAGAAAGCTTGTCCCTAAACTCATACACATATTCTTCCACTGCATTCTTGGCATCATTCCGTTCCTTCTCCAGCTTGTCTTGAAGAATCATTTTACCCTGTAGGTTATAGAAAATAACGTTTAGTAAGGAAAAAGATGCATTGTGCAGATCAAGATTAACTGCCTCGCTGTTGGGAATGTTATTACGCAGAATAGTAAACATACACTGCTGATCACGTTCACTGAGTGCAAAATCAGAGCTAGGATTTTAACATTTGGGTCAACGTATAGGTCAGAGGTTTAGCAGAGCAGCTGCCCTTCACCACCCTCCACTGACACTAATAGAGACCTAAAAACAAAAACCCACCTCATTCTCAATGTACATATTGAGCAGATCCTTCCCGAGCTGCCATACCAGGTTTGCCTCAATAGGCAGCTCAATATTCTTGACCTTTATTTTGGGTTTCTTGGCCTCTGGCGGTTGATCCATTTTCTTTTCAGGTCCCTGAAATAGTAATAAAATAACTGAGCCACAGGAAAAAAAAGGAGATTCTGTCCATTAAGAGCACTATATGAATTAGACAATTGCTAATAAGTTTTGGGTGTTGTGTGGTTCTCAATTTGGACTGACAGACTGAGTTTAAGCAGCTCTCGAGACACATCAAAAATATGTTTATCATTTCCAGTGTAACACACTTGATCTATTCATCACTTTATCTAAATATTTTTCCCATAGCCTGACTTAAAAATTAATGGGAGAGGGGGGTATCTGAAGGACCACTAACCACATGACTCCTTTATGTATCCACATTGTACTGCCTCTCTGAAGTGTATGTCTCCTACAATTACATGCATCTGTTCCACAAATATTTATAGATATAGTTATCACCAATTCAAACACAAGCCAATGAAACATTATGTATACAGATTGCCTTTATGTAAATGCTAACCTATTAACAAAACTCCATAAACCAAAAATCCAATGGATCCATTGCTATAGAGAAACATTTAGGACCGACACTCCGTACTAGTAAAAGGCAATAAGTGAATCAATCTTTGGCAAAGGTTTGGAAGCATCTCCATTTCCTCCCCCGAGGCACAATAAGGAAGTGGATCCTTGCATTCAATAAAATGATAAATAAACTTCACTCACTTTTTCAGTTTCAGGCATTTTGTTTTCCCCACTGGCAGGCTCGGGTGGAGGAGGAGAGTGGGAGCCATCAGTTTGTACCTGGGGCTGTGTTCCAGCATCACTGTTATCTTGCTGGAAAGCCTTCTGAAACGGGAAAACCCAGGCACAAAAAGATGTCAAAAAAGGTTAGCAGTGAGGAAAGAGGGCACAAATTAAATATTACAATTGGCACAAAATCGATTTGCTAGCCTACGGACAGTTTAATGCTAACTGGAATTTAACCCATCAATCAAAAAAACTACAATGAAAACAGACATATTGCTTGACCTTTACTGCTGAATTTTGATTGCCGTTTACACTATTAAAGTCATAAATGCAGTTTTCCCGCATTCCTAGGCACGCGCAAGGAGCAAATGAAAAGTGATTTCAGGGAAGGAAAATAAAACGCAGTTTAAGTTTATAAGGTTGATGGACAACCATCGAAAACAAACAGTCTTACAAATACACAGCCAAGTATCTAACTGCATTGCCTATGAATGCCTACACACCTCTTGGAATGATAAACTGCCCATATTTCTGGGGCACGGTATTTTTGTTTGTTTGTTATATAAATATTACCAATATTGCAAAATGGCTATATGAAGAAAGAAAAAAAAAACCCAGTATGTTCAGAGTCTCTTGGGCAAGCGTCTGAATTTCATTTGCTCTTTTATCCTTAATTTACCCTTTCTACATGCAGGACTGTGAGAACGGTAATAGGCTTGGGGAAGGGGTACTTACATCGGCTTCAGCATTTTCTACAGTGCTCTTCACATCCATATCAGCCTCAGACTGATCCTCAGTCCCGTCCGCCTCTATCCGCTCCACCATGGAGGCAGTAGACACACTGAAAATGCCATGCGTATTAAAACGAACCTTCACTTTCACTTTGGATTTCTCACCATCTTTAGCTGCAGAAATGTTCTGCACAACAAAATGACCTGGGTACGCAAAACAAAAAAATGATGTTTTTATATATACATTAGTGTGCCAAGTTTGTAGAATTGGGAAGATACTTTACTGGCTTCCTCTGAAACGCACATGTTTATACCAGATGCATAGCCCATCTGAATGGGAAGGGAAAAAAGTCATACCTATTTTGGCTTCAGGGTAAGGGATTGCAGATGGATCAGAATAAAATGCTTCAAGGTGGAATGGATTCTTTCTGTAGAAGGTTAAAACTTTAGAAAAAGGAGCTGCATGGTTTTTGCTGAAGACCTCATGTATTCTGGAGAGAAAAAGAAGATGGGGGGAACAAAAAGTCATAACATGATCGCAGAAATTAAAACAAAGAATCAATCCCAAAATATTAATGTCACCAAGCCCAAGAAACAAACATACCCCTCAGCTTCATCGGCTTCTGTGCTCCATTTCAGGGAGATTGAGTACGGAACCACATCAGTAACGGAAAACTCCCTGACTTTGAAGGCTGGGGACAAAATGGCACACTGCAAAAAATAAAATAAAAAAATGTATTAATATAAAAAAAAATGTAAAATTATAAATCCACGCATTTTCAAGTGGTAGAAAAGAAGGATTTTTTTTTGTGCATTTACCCTCTTTCCCACCTCCCAGAACACATCCGCTGCTTGCCAAAGCACGCACACACTATGCGTAACGCTAGCCCGACGCTAGCAGTTTTTTCCAGTAATTATAGAAAACATATTAAACCATTTAGTACTTTAACAGGCATTCTTGTTGGTAGGGTTGCATGTCCTCTTAATGAGCAGGAAGTATGTACATGTAGGTAAATGCCTAAAATAAGATGCCACCTTTCTAGGAGAATGCAAAATATTACATGTATAAGAAAAAAAGAAAAAAAAAAAAAGAAAAATGCAGAAATTACACCAGGATATTTTTTTTGATCACCCAGTTTACAGTAGATGCCTCCTGGTTTGCCACACATTGTTCCTGTCCAAGGTAAACACACAATAGCCCTTGTTGTGAAAAGACTCCCAAGGGTCTCTATAGGAACACACGGTGGGTAAGCCAGACAAGGTCATTCATTTCATTTCCGAGCACATACACCGATTGCACCTCTACATGCAGTACGTTAGAGTAATGCATCCCTTACTGTCCCAATGTATAAAATGTTATATATGACACACATAGTAATAGTCTATGCATACTTGATTAATCTCTATGAAGCGTAGCTGCAGAACCAAATGCACCGCATCAAGTTGAGTTTGTGTTCCTCCGCAGGTGCAATGCAGATCTGCTTTATAAAAAAATTCCTTTCCCCAGGGCAAAAACATTACCTGCAAAGCACACCCTCTAGCAACGGCTTCATCAGCATTTAAAGTGGTGCTGACTTCTTTCCCAAAGAACTTTGCAATCCTCTCCTTGACGGCTGGGATTCGTGTAGCTCCTCCAATGACCTCAACCGCACTCACATCTTCAACTCTGAGCTGAATCTGTGCCATCAGGGACTGTAGCGGAGCGTCTATCCTGTGCAAGAGGTCTGAACACAAGCTTTCAAACTCTGACCTGCAAGATTACACACAGCGAACAGGTTTAGTGCAAGTCAACAACGTGATTCTATTATAAGATGAACCCTGCGAAACTGAGGTTTTATTCAGAACAACCAGCCCTGATAAATGCATGCTAGTTTATATTTATATTACGTTTTTGGGGGTTTCCCCATTTTTAACAGGTTGTTGATTAGATTTAGGAAATTAGCAAATTAAAACATTAATGCGTTGCTTCAGAATCGTTTTAGTGTTCCCGAAGCCATGTCATTTCCACGTGTATAAGAAACACATTTTTCGTCCACGATTAATCACATTTACACACCTGTTCATGCGTCCCGACACGTCGAGATCATTCATGAAGCATTCAATGTTAAGAGGAAGGTCTGTGCTGTTGCTGCTCATCAGCTTCTTCAGCTTTTCACACTCCTGATAAAGACGCAGGAGAGCCCTTACTTTTGATTTCACATCCAGTTTGTATTTGGTTTTGAATTCTCCGCAGAAGTGTTCCACTAGCTTTTCGTCAAAACTCCTTCCTCCTAGGTATGGGTCAAAAGCAGTGCCAAGCACCTAAATCAAGAGACAGCTTCATTAATACGTAAAATTAAGGCAAACAGTAATTAAATAAAATGAAAGTGAGGAAAATTCACAGTGGGGTTTGCAAAAGATGCAGTTCATACACAGACCTTTAGTTTGCCTTTGTTAAATGCACAGGCGGATATCTGGAAAGATGAGTGACCCATGTCAGCAAAAACCACAACCTTGGGCTTATCTTCAGGAGCTGGAAGATCCTGTTTATAAATTCCGTAGTTCAGGGCAACTGAAAGAGACGGCAGTCATTACTACATAGCGCTGTAACATATACATATATACACACACACACATATATATATATATATACACACATATATATATATTTCCAGATCAAAGTAAAGAGCGAGAGTGAAGGCCAATGGGTCCCAGTGGTCATAGCAGCACTCGGGCTGAGATTTCTAAACCGGGAGAGCGGCTCCAACAGATTGCAACATCAGAACAAACAGCCCGGAAGAGCGCGGTGCTAGGAACAGAACTCTCAAACTCCCAGGCCAAGGAAGACACATACCGCCCATAGGGTAAGAAGGGACCCCCCCCATAGCACGTACTGTATGTCAGAAGATTATACGGTATATATTTCACTACAGAGAAAACAAAATTCTAAGACATGCTCGCTTGGACATACCTGCAGTCATGTCATTCATTAATTTCAAGCAGTTCAGACCGACAATCTGAGCAGCATCCAGTACAGATCTCCTTTCTGCATCAGTGAAGAATGAAGGAACCTGCAATACAAAGCACCTTTAGCATAGGAGGCATTCAACAGAAGGGAAATAGAATCTGTTTGGAACATATTGTTCCATTTGTTGAGTAAAAACCCACCATAGACTAAAAACGTACCGATATGACGCAATCCGTCACCGGCTTCTTCAGGTTATACTCAGCGGTCTCTTTTAGCTTTGTCAGCAGCATGGCTGTGATCTGCTCCACACTAAACACGTGTTCCTCCTCCATATACATCACCTTCAACACAAACAGCTCAGGATTAATAACATTGCCTAAAATCTAGGCTCATAGAGCTGGTATATCAAGTGCTGGTTATACAGGGCAGATGGTCTGACATAAAACATACCTTTACGCCTACTACACCGTTGTTTGTTTGGACGAGTTCATAAGGCAAAGTATTCTTCTCCCGCTGGACAAACGGATCACTAAATGCACGGCTATGAAGTTTCTTGAAGCTGGATACGGTGTTGTTGGCGTTGGTAATCATCTGTATAAAAACAAAATTCTACATTAAGAAGAGCTGACAAATGGTCATGTAACTTGCGCAGACAATTTAGATGCCAGTCGTCTCTCTCTGCCCAGCACAGGAATTCAACCAGAATCAGTTTATCCTTAAAATTGGTGTTTTAATAAGATAAATGGCATTAATTACAAGCTGTATTATGATTACCACACTTTCCACAAAGAAGTGAAAGAAATTATCTTAGAAGATTGCTACGTACCTGATTTTTAGCTGCCACGCCGATTGTCCTGTTTTTTGTGCCAAAGGATACCACAGCCCTATTTCAAAATAAACATTTATTACTATTTTACCAACACATGTACTTAGTGCTTTAGAGTTTAGTGTAATAAAAGGGGGTAAAATACCCTCAGTTGTATGAATTCAATAGCCTGCAGACCTCTTGATTGGGGTAGAGTATATATGAATTCACTAGGACAGGGGTGTGCAACCTGCAGCCCTCCAGCTGCTGCAGGACTACATCTCCCATACTCCTCTGCCAGGTCCTTAGCATTATGGGAGATGCAGTCCTGCAGCAGCTGGAGGGCCACAGGTTGGACACCCCTGCACTAGGAAGAGCGGGTCCAGAGAAATGCCGCCAGGTTCAAAACCTAGAATTAACCCTTTAAAAAGTTTAAATAAATGCTAAGCGCCTTGATGTTATTTTGTATGTACTTGGATCTGCCATAAAGGTGCAATCCTTTACATGATTAATCAAGTGAACTAAACTCCAAGAGCCTTGTATAAAAGTGCCATATGCTTACGGGCAGGGTTCCCAATGCCTGATGATGCGCCCGTATGTATTAATGTAAATTTGTTGTGTATGTGTTAACTGTCACCACTTAAATTGTACAAAAAAAGTTCTCTCACTTGTTTAGTTAAATAACACAAATGACTGATATGAGAAAATCCGTATCAAGTGTAGCCAGTATACGCAACGTGACGGGTATCACTATGGATATCTGAATCCGCTGAACCATTCATGAGCGCGATATTTCAATTATTCTATGCCCTAATTAACAGGAACACTGCCGCCAAAACGGCAATTTTCATTGCAAAATTATGTACGATTGTCGGTATTTTAACACAAAGTCTTCAGAACACGTCTTTGTAGTAACATGTAGTTATATGTAAGGTGTGGGTTATAGAGACATTTTGGCAAATGTAATTTAATCCACTGTTTTTAGCACATGATATTAATCACAGTCATAGATATTTGTCAACTAGGATATGCTATTGCTAATAAAGTTTTCTAGATTTGTATTTTTTTGGCTGGTCAACACTGAGGATATGAGGCAATAAACCCATATGAAAAATAGCAGTAATTTTTCTAATAAGCTATACAGCATGTTCATTATATATATATATATATATAGTGTCTAAATCAGTAATTTTATTCAGGCCAGGACGGATACAGAAGGATTAATCCCCTCACGTCATTGTAAATATTTAATTAATTTTTATTTCGCATGGAATAAAGGACTGTGATGAAACGCGCCTGTACTACTTGTGCATATTTGCATAATACATCAATATCTGATTGCAGTATGAACGATGCTTCGGTAACAGATCTCAGCAGACCATGACATCACTCCATCGGTGCTACCGTGCGGAACATTCTAGATTATTCTATGCGACGTCACAGCCGGAACCAAAGGGTCCCGTGACGACACGGCGTTAAAGGGTGTAAATGAGACAGCGGAGAACTAAGAGGGGATGGAGCCCCCGGGGGCGATATATATAATGACACAGAGAAAGAATAACGTGCAGCTCGGTATTTGTTAACGTCTTAAACGTACGGGCGCTAAGTCTTCATAAAGCGGGGCGACAGACTCAATGTGACGAAATGTATTAAGGGCCCCAAATTATTCCCATTGATTATACGTTCGAGGAGAGACGAAGCGCTTTATCCACTTGGGCCAAATGAATTACCGAGATAATGACACAATATAATCGCGAATCATTACATGACATGGATAGTTTTATTAAATGTAAACGGTACGCGAGCTGCTGCTCCAAAGGAGACCCGAGCAAGCAAGAGGATGCCCTTTAATAACCATACTTAGGTTGGGACCATAGAGGCGCACAACGCGCCAATGAACAAAGCATTACAGTAAATAGTACATTTACTTACGGGGTGCAGCGGTCGCTGAATTCATTAGCCACCGTCTCGATACCCCCGGCTCTGGCGATGGCAACATGACAGTTCTGGAAGCCCAGGTCGAAACCGACCACCGACATGGTGATAACGAGCGAAGGCAATTAGACGATCTCGGATAAATCTAGCGCGATGTTAAGAACAGGCGTAAGAAACCTCCTTCCTTTCCCTGTCCGCGTAGGCACCGGTACTGAATGGTTCGAACGATTCTGTTGTTGGGCGCTTCTCACTCGGTGGGCGAGTCAATGTGAAGAAGGCGGCGGCTCCGATTCATATACCTCCTGTGGAAGAAGATTCCAGAAACTACAGCTTCGCATCAGTCGCCGGCTCCACGTGCGATTTCCGCTTCCGCATTCTGGACTCTTCTCGATAGATCGCTCCATTTCAGCCAATAGGAGCCTAGAATTCGGCGGTGATGTACCCGTCTCCGAGGCAACAAGGACGCTGAGGTGCCATGCTGTATTTGCAGTAGCGTTCTGTGAGGGATCATGTACCTTGTGGAGACACTAGTGTTTATCCCGTGTGTGGACAATGCCCGAGAGTAGCAGCGGGTGACTGTTTTATAGACATTGCTTCTACATGTTTCTATTCACTTTAATAGATCGTCTTATTACAGATGTGGTTATTAACATATTTTGTACACCACCTTCTTTCTTCTCCTTGGATATGTAATCAGAGGCGTTGCTAGGCCTCCAAAAGTTCGGGGGCTACAGCCCCCAGGAGATTTTATAGCAGTGGAGTAGCTTTGGGAGCCATTGCTGGTTGCTGTGTAGAGAAACCAGATTGTCAATAGAGCAATACAGGCACATCCTAAAGGACATCTTGTCACCTTTTTTTTAAGTACGGTATGTACCTGTGTTTTAAACCAGAACTGCACATGCCTGCGTGGAAAGGCAAGAAAGAGTTAACAGGTTCGGGGGATGCAGAGATCACACTCTATTCTTTCTTCTTTGTTCCTCCCCATCTCCGCGGACATAACCTTCCGGTGAACTTCCCACAAAATGGTGAAGCTTCCAGTGACGTCCTCTCCCTCAATCCTCCTCACTGAGAAAACGTCACTGGAAGCGTTTGCCAGGGGGTAATGTCCACAGAGATGCAGACAGAAATGAGAAGAACAAGAAGAGGCGAGACACGGAATCAGAGCTGTGAGATGTGGAAGTGGTCAGCAGAGAAGGTAGTTAGACGTTCAGAGAGCGTAAGAGAGAGTGAATGCGGACAAGACAGGGAGTGAAAGAGCCCTTGAATTTTGAACGAACATTCAAAGCTTTTTGCTGTGTTTCTGTCCGTTTCACGTCTGGCCTCATTTTCGGTTTAGTTTTTTTATACATACGTGCGTATAAATATCACCACCCCTCTTGGTCTGTGTTCTATGTGTAAAAGATACTAATTGAAAACAGCCCCCTGCGCACCAGGAGGTAACATGGATTCAAGGACATCCATTAAAACCTCAGGTCAATTGTTTTTAACATACTGCTCCACCTAACTAGGTACCTTAATAACTACACAGCTACACCCCAAAATCATGTGAGAGCTCCCCTTTAACAAACAGTATTAGAATGTACAACTACAATTAACGAGGCATACAATTTATATCAATGTATGTCATAGGCTGTGGCAGCTACTGTTGTGTCGCAGTGTTGCTAATGGTCGTTCTGAACAGTTCTCACCCTGATGCCAAGGATGCCTTTAACTCCAAACATCAGGATCCCTAGTTGTGGTTCTGGCCCATTGAGGCATAGTTTCCAGCTATGAGTTGTAGTTATGTGTGGATATTTCATGTGACTTTGTGCTCTTTTGATATTTAGCTATTTGTTTAATCGAATAAATTGTCATTATTGTCATATTATTTTACTAAAACTGCTGCAAACAAAGAAGTCGCAAGGTTCCCTATAGGTTTTTTAACAATGTTAGAAGCAATTGTGAAACACATTTAATGAGGCATTCTTTTCAAACTAATGCCTATAATAAACTGCTATATGCACTGTTGCATATCTCTCAGTGTCGCTAATGATCTATTTTGTTTAATGGGGAAACAAAGGGAGAAACTGTTCTATTCAGTAGGTGTCTAAAAAAACAATGATAAATACCAAGTAATAATTTAAGGAAACTAAACTGAAACAGAAAACTCAGGACCGCTGGATATTGTGAAAATTAGGACAAAGCACACAATATTTAGCAGCACTTGTATTGTTAATGCTTTTTTTGGATTGCTACATTCTGATGCCACATCCATGTCCTTGTCGAGGCGACCGAAGTCTGCTGTCCAATCCTGATAGAAAGGAATTGTCCCTCAGACTATGAAGCAATCCCGCTGCTGCCACCTGGGACAACACAGTCTTTTCCCAGTCTCTATCCGAGACATTAACATAAATCAAGTTATTGGGATACAAACCGAGACAGTAGGGTCAGTAAACATATTAACAATACAATGGGGTCCCAACCTCCACTAGGTTCCAATATTTGGCGGGGGAAATGTCTGTAGTGGTGGAACTGGGGAAAACTTCTGCCAAATTGGAAGATCGAGGTAGAAGACGTTTCTGGGGCTCCATAATTTTGCCAAAAGATAACCCTATTAAAACCTCTAAAATGGTGGAGCTTCCTGTGATGTCCTTTGCCTTGATTGGGGAATCGGGAGAGGATGTCACCAGAAGTTCCACCATTCTTCTCTAAGACAACCTTGAGTGAGGAGGACAGTTCTTGGGGGCTTAGAAGCCTCGTAGACAGTGATCAATTTGAAGGAATCAGGAACATCAATATGAGCAATTCATTCATTTTTTTTTATCCTTCTGCCAGATCCAAGCTAAACTGGTCAAGAAAAGCAGGTTAATTTCAATTAGTCTACAGCTAGACATCTAAATTCAGTGATATATTCTTCCACTGGTCTCCTGCCTTGTCAAAGCTGATACTAGCGTGGGCTGAGGTGTTCATATAAGCTGTCCATGGCTTGTCTAAAAGATGTCCAGGAACGTAAAATGAGACTCTCTGTTTGTAGGTGGTGATGGGCCTAAGATTGTGGTTCACCAGTCAATAGTGAAGTGACAGTATGAACCTTAACAAGCAGCCATATATTCTGTACAGTCTGTGTTAACGTAACCAGTTGTTTGGTGAGTGTGTTAATGGATTCTGTCATATCTCCTGGTTCCATTGTAGCTCAGTTATATTGTTATGTCCTTGTTCTTAAGAAAGGGGAATGGAGAACCACTTGAAGACAGGCCAATATACTGGTTACCCAGTGGAGGGGTGCAAAGGGCCAATCTCTCACAGTGAGAAGAACGTAATCCGGTGGATAGGTAGAATCAACAAAGCCAGGATACACAGGAGTATTGTGGAATAGGCAAGTCGGGATCAGTGGCCGAACCACCGAAGCAGCACAGGAGGAAGAAGTCCAGCAGTATGGTGTCATGGTCACCAGGCAGGCCAAGGTTGGAAACACCAATAACTGAGTCCAGAGGCAGCAGGTCGAGAAAGACAGAGGACAAGGACTCAGACGAAATCAGGTACAGTAGCCATAATCACAAAGCAGACTGAAGCTGAAGGAATAGGACAGAGTGCAAGGTCGAAAATCAAGCAGAGTTCAGGAGAACGGCAAAGGGAAAAGGGAACATAAAATGGGAACACAATTCAGGAAGCAGGTAACAGACCAGTGTGTAGCAGATACTAATTACTAGTAAACTGAGCAGCTAGAAAAGCTGCAACTTATATTGGGTAGGCTGGTTAATTGGTAGAGGTGCCTTTAAGAGGTTTAGCTACATATGCACGCCTGCCTGCAGTACTACTCAATCGTCACTAGGTGTCAGCAGAGAACCACTACCAGGTAAAGGTTCCCGGCAGATTTCTTCTGATGACGCTGAAGCCATGAGGAGGAAGAAACCCGCCAGTGTGGGACCCGCTTAGCAACAGAGGAGCGGAGACCTCACGGTTGTGTTTTCCTAACATATCCATGTAGTGAACACAACGGAACTTAAGTGTTAGACATATGCCTCTATTATCATGCATACATATTCCAGGCATGATTTAGGAACTGTAGCATTTTTCCAATTCTTACCTTTTATTGAGTGCCTGGCAGTGTAGGGGCTCTTGCCAGTAGCACTAAGCAAAAGCTTAATAAATTAATTAAGTCAAAAGCTGTGAAAATAATTTATTTTTAAAAGCTTTTAACCACACAAATTGTTATCTGATGATGGCACTTTTCGCCACCAATTTGGGGAGGGGAACGTCACCGGGCATGTCGCCATAACGCCTTCAGTTCAAGTTAGGGCAAAAAGACTGTGTTTTCGTTAATGTCCTCTTACCTAACTGCAGGATCAGGGAGAGGACGGCAGCGCAAGCGTCTCCTTTTTAGCGAGAGTTCCCACTGGGTTATGTGTGAATGTGGGCACCGGGCAACGAATTTCGTTCCTGAACTACAAATGCCCCCTAAATTATCAGCTGAACCGGATGGGGCAAAAATGAGTCTAAATACATTTTGGGCCCATACTTTTTTTCCCTACAAAATAATGTGTAAAGTTATACCTTCGTATTAAACACATAACCTTTAGTTTTACAGTACCAGATTTTTAGGGCACCAATTAAGGACTGTGACTTGTGTGGCATTTTGCATATTATTAGGAAAGTAACAAACTTTTGTTGCTCATATCCTGTTGTGACCTGTCATGGATAATCCATATCACTGATAATGATATTTATTAATGATTGACTAGATATATTTTGTGGAATTAAATTACCCGTATTTGCTCGATTGTAAGACGACCCCCCAAAAGCTGAATATTTATTTATGAAAAAGAAAAGAAAAAGCCTGAATATAAGACGACCCTATAGGAAAAAAGTTTTACCAGTAAATGTTAATCCATGTAAACCATGTGAACAATTTTTTTTAATAAAAGCTATGATTGAGAAAAATATTTTGTTTTTATTTCCTTTTATTTTTCAACCCACCCCCCAGTTATGCACATCTGCCCCCAGCCTTGCCACTCTGCCCCAGAAATACCTTATATCCCCTATATGCCACTGTTCCCCATGATATAGCTTTTAACCCTCTAAATGCCACTGTGCCCCATGATATGCCTTTTAACCCTCTATATGCCACTGTGCCCCATGATATGCCTTTGACCCCCTATGTGCCACTCTGCCTCCAGAATTGCCTAATACCCCAATATGCCACTCTGGCATTTAGGGGGTTAAAAGGCATATTATGGGGCAGAGTGGCATATAGGGAGTTATGAGGCATTTCTGGAGGCAGAGTGGCATTAAGGGGGTTAAAAGGCATTTCATAGAGCACTCTGCCTCCAGAAATGCCTTATGTCCCACATTTAACACTCCCTCCCTCCTCCAAACTTACCGGTGCTTCTGAGTCCCCGGTGCTTAGTCCAGGCAGCGTGTAGAGCTCTACGCGATTCATGTAGACAACTTCCGCTGCAGCCGGGAGTTCCCCGGCCGCCCCGATGCGGGGAATGAAGGTCTGCGTGATGGACGCAAACAACCCCCGCTGCTAAGCCACCTCCTCCCGGCTGCAGCGGATGTTGTCTACGGGAATCGCGTAGAGCTCTACACGCTGCCTGGGCTAAGCACCGGGGACTCAGAAGCACGGTAAGTTGGGGGGGGGGGGCATAACACAGGAGGATTCAGGTCCCCTGTATCGCTGTGGGGGATCTGGATCTTAGTCCCAAAGTCAGACCTATTTGAGGTCTGATTATAAGACGAGGGGTATTTTTCAGAGCATTTGCTCTGGAAAGAACCTTGTCTTATAATCGAGCAAATACGGTCTTTAAAAAGCAAAGTCAATTGCCTTTAGGCTTAAGAGGGGTCCAGCCCCTCACCTCATGTAAACAAACTCAGATATTTCTGGGATCTGTGGGAATCTAACATGTTGAAAAAAACTCCATTACTGGACACATATATATATTTAATATATAAACGTCATTTTATTCCCCCCCCCCACGGATGGGGTCCTGTACTCATGGTATACAATCGTGTTATTTTAATACATATGTTTACACATATGCCTAAGACATATTGTGTTATTACATTTAATTACTGTATTATATTATCATTTATATGTATTAATGCTTATGTTTAATGGATGGAGACTATAGTACCCTTTCCCTCCTCCTCCCCTGTTTAGTCTTGTTTTTCCCATTACTTTATTATTATTGTATATTGCAAACTTTAATATATTTAATAACTTTAAATATATTTGAAAGAGAAATAGTAACTGGGGACAGAAATCTAAATCAGGTGATTGTCCCATGAAAACAGGGATATCTGGTCACCCAAGTGAGATCGATGTCCATCCGTAAAATATGGTCAGCATTGGGACACCAACCAAATGCCCAGTGTCTAATAAATGTTGGCCAGTACAGTTTCAAAGGTTTATAGAAGTGCCAATACAAATTTAGAAGTTATTTAGGCAGGTATATTTATACATATAAGCAACTGAATAATTTTTAGTATTGCATCTGTGAAAATGCTGTTCGTTTCTGCAGGATATATAGATGAAAGCATACTCTCTGTACCCATATTCTTTCCAAACCTTAACCTCTCATGAACACAGGTGCAATTCAAAGAATTTGTGAAACTGATCTTTAACACCTCTTTCATGGTGTGTTACATCCCTTTTGTGAAGACCCAATTCTGAAAAGCCTATATGACTTTGAAAGGTTTTCTACTATTATCCCCTGTACCACCGATGCAATGTTTTATCATAATCTAATTTTACATAGTTGTACTCATTCCCGGGACACACATATTCATATCCGTTAATACTCTCAAAATAATGTAGTGTGTCACCCACTGAGCAGACTGATTAAAATATTTGAGCATGAGAAGTAATACATTACACTTATTATTTGAGTAAGTAACACAGCGAGAACTGAAAAATGGCAGTGCTGGAACATTACGAGTCAGTCTATTCCCTCGGTGAACTCCAATCACAGGTTCCAGTGCAAGAGCTTGATGAGTGATCAGTTCGATCAGTGCATTTATTGCTCATGAATGTGTGCAGAAGAAAAGATGACATTTTTTAACGATTGCTTATATGAAAGAGGACAGTTACTAAAGTTCAAAAATGTACTAAAAAGTTGCACGTTTTGCCTATTGTTGGTCCAATAGGTCCATCAGGGGGCAATTGATAAGAGACGTGAAGAGAACTTAGAACAAATGAGGCAAATGAGGCAAAGTGATGTTAATCATTCCTGTATTATAAACAATTGTTCCTTGGAGTGTGTTATTACATGCAGAATTTCTAACTTAATTGGGCCATTTTCCATGCTATCCTGTGATTTTGGCATGGACAGAACTGGACATTGTGCATATTTTCTTGTTAGGTTTGTATTTTATTGCATCTATATTACTTAACATAAAATAACAAAAAAATATTATTGACCTTTATTATTAACACTGAAGCTGATAATGCAATATTTAAAATTGTGCAAGAGTTAGAAATTATATTATACTTGTCGAACTATAAATAGCTTATGACTTTGCTCCAGGGCCGGCCCTACCATGGAGCAGAGTGGAGCAATTGCCCCAGGCAGCACTTTTGAAGAGGCAGCACTTTGCCGCCCCAAGCGCCTTCTTTTCTTTAAGCGGAGGAGAGAGAGGGCGCAGAGTGGTTTTCGCTTATCAAGTTGTCAGTACCCGCTTGGCGCCCCTCTCTCTCCTCTGCGAGCCCTCTAGCTCGGTGCTGGCTTGTAATGTTGAGCGCCAGAATATGACGTCATTTCCGGGGCTCAGCAGTAAAGCAGCTCGCACCGTGGAAGAGCAGGGAGACTCGGCGCAGGACTGGTGAAAGTTAAGTGAAGTACAAAGGGGGGGGGGTAGCGTAGATAATAGGGAGGGAGAGTAGATAATGAACCATGGCGTCTGCAGGGGGGGTGCAGCATTTGAAACTTCGTCCCAGGAGGCATTATGTCTTGGGCTGGCCCTGCGTGTTATAAAGACAAGTTCAATTAATTCAATTACAAAAAATACCAACCTCGACACACCCCCAAAAGACTTGCTTAGTTTGGTTAAGTTGGAGACTTTTTCTTAATAATAGCATTGAGAATAATATTTTGTCTGTTCATTTTGTTCTTTCAGCGAGCTACATGTTTAATGTATGCTGACAGCTAGTAAAAAAAGCCTGATCGCTGCTACCATGCTGACTCTCGTTAAAAAATGTTGAAAAAAACTAAAACAGGCAATTATTTTTTCTACATTTATTTGTTATGCTTTTTTAATTAAAAAAAAATGGACTATATCTTCCATCACCCTCAACCCAAATGATGACAAGTGTGATGGGGGTTGAAGCCTTCAAATGCAAGTGCACCAGGTACTAAAAGATTAAGGGGGTAGTAGAAGTATTATTAAACACTCATCTACAGACACCAGACAAGCCAGAAGGCTTGGTTTTCCCCTCAGAAATCTTATGGTGCTGCCACAACCACAAGGGATTCTGGGTAGGCGCATGCAAATAATGTAAACAATTATCTATAATTATCCACTATATCCACTTTATACTTGGATCCCCTGAAAGTAATGGCCTTGGGGTTGGGGTAGCACAAGAAATACCAATAACCAAAGTTATGGCGGGTAAGATTGCCATAGTTGTGGACATATGTATTTGCTACCAGTATTTTGTTTCTTTAGAATTATGTATTCCTATCCTGGTGTATGTTGTGTACTGTACAATCTACATGTACGTACAGCAACATGTCTTACTAATTTACTAAGGTACGTAGGAAAGTTTATTTTTATAAACTACTTGTTTATGGCGCAACAATGGAAGGGAGTCATTTTGTTGGTTTTTTTTGTTATTTATTTGCACCATTTTAAATTAAATTAATCTAGCCTGTCCTAAGAAATATATGTGTAGTTTCCCCCAGGTATTAGCAGTTTATAGGTATAAGACTGGCCAGGCTGCCACAGGGGAAATGTGTCCTAAGCCCCAGCACCGAAAGGGTTACATGGCCATTGTCACATCTTTTGCCTTAACTTTTTAATTAATGCATTCATTCATTAAAGCTACCTATAGCTTTTTGCTTCTTGTTTATCAAGAAGTTACTGCCGAGCACGCCATAAAAGGTTTGAATTGGAAAACTTCTGGCTGGAATATGGATGCAAACCTAAAATAGGCATATCTCTATGACATATCGTTTGTGTTTGGTGGATAATTTAGCGGTTTCATTCTTAAAATCAAAATCCCCCTGCAGCAGCATATGACAAATTAATGGAATCAAAGGTGAAATGCAAGTAATGCCACATGGGATTAGTTGCTAAGGTAACCTCTTGCTTGGATTCTTGATACCAGTGTTTTCACAGTGTGCCTGACCCATTTTGATTTTCCCTGAAATGGAAAAAATAAAGTATTTCAACAGTGACATTTTGAAATCAGGAAAGCCACCGAATTATGAAAGAAAGTAAAAGCTTATTCATTTCACCAAGAAAAAAAAATAAGTCTTCATTTTGGAATATGATTCAAACTTTGTTTTTTTACATGTGGCCACCAGACCAAATCTAATTCCAGCTATGGCTAACCAGGACAACAGCCTGACCTATGTTTATACGGTATGACTGTTTTACTACTATGCAAGAATAATTTTATACAGAGTAATAAAAGTAAAAAAGGCCTAACAGCAAAAAGACTAGTCTCAAGAGGAAAATGTGCCGCATGGATTGTACTTAAAGGTGAGCAGTAAATAAACAAAGGCAAAACTAGCAGGCAATACCATTTTCACACAGCATGGATGCCAGAACATCAAGAGACGTTAAGTGAAAGTTATTGAGTTATCACTCAATCGCATACCCAGGAACTTCCAGGGTAGCAAACTTCCCATATCTCTGGAAAGTAGAAGCATTTAGGAACAGCAGCAACAATGTAAAGTCATAAAACAGGGTCACTGAGTGCACATTTTTCTGTTTGGCACTCTGAGTCTGAGTTTGGCAGATGCCAGGAGAATGTTACCTGCCCGACTGTATTATGCCAACTCATGGAGGACGGGTAATGGTATGGGGCAGCTCTTCAGGGGTTGGGCATACCAAGAAATTTTGGGCAAAGCCATGCTTTCAACTTTGTGGGGACGGTTTGAGGAAGACGATTTTCTATTCCAGCATGACTGTGCCCCAGCCTACAAGCAAGGTAAATAAAGACATGGTTGGAGAGTTTAGTGTGGAAGAAACTTCTCATCCAACATCAGTGTCTGACCTCACAAATGCATTACTGGATGCATGGGCACAAAATCCCACAGATTCACTTCAAAATCTTGTGGAAAGCCTTCCCAGAAGAGTGGAAGCTGTTATAGCTGCAAAGGGGGGGTACATATTAATGTCTATGTATTTAGAATGCAATGTCATAAAAGTCCCTGTTGGTGTAACAGTCAGGTGTCCCAATACTTTTGTTCACATTGATGGATCCAAGGGGGAGGCATGCTCCAGGTAAAGAGGTATTTCCCAGCTCATGCACTTCCCTCTTTATCTCCCTAATTTCCAGGAGGAGGCGAGGTAAACACAATAAGGGCCATCTGCATCAAAGACAGACTGAGGCTTTGCAGGATAAGTGAGCTGCGTTTGTGTCTGGGTATGTATGTGTCACGTCCACATTCCTGCTTAAATTCTGGCTCCCTGATTTGGCTCTGGCTCCTCTGATTTTTTGGCTTGTTATTACTTTACCCACCTTCTGGTGTCCTGATCCAGGTCTGTTATCCTGCCTATCGCTGGTCACCCCTGCTTGTAGCCTACTCTGGTGAGACTCCTGTTATAATATCAGTTCTCTCTTCTGTGTATTACCCTAGCAAGTGTGACTCCCTGTGCATCTGGGTTCCTGCAGCTAAATGTGAGTACCATCATTACCATCAACACCGAGCCATACATGGAACCCTCAGGGATCACCGAAGCAATCATCACCCTTACCAGACAGATCTTAGCACTCACCCAATCAGTCCAAGATTTGCAAACAGGCAAGACCCATTTAAAGCATCAGTTACAACATCTGCAATCTGCCGCTGCTGCTAACCCTCCAATGGCACCTCATGTAGCACCTATGTCATCCCAACCTCCTGATGGGGCAGCCGCTCCGCAGCCTAAGATACCACTTCCTGAATGTTTTACAGGAGCCCGAAAAAATACAGAGCATTTATTACCGTAATTACAAATGCTCTGAAAAATACCCCTCGTCTTATAATCAGGGTCGATTCAATCACCCACTCCGGGCTTCCTCCATTCAAGTCACCTTACGTGCTCTGAAGCAAGTTAAAAGACCTGCAGAAGACTACGCCGCAGAAGACTACGTTGCAGAATTCCATACACTGGCAGTTGAAAGTACATGGAATGAACCTGCTCTCATGGATCAGTTCCGTCTGTGGTTGTCAGAAGCAAATAAGGATGAACTGGCTCGGGTAAGCATATCGCCTTCTCTCGAAGATCTGATCTACCTAGTTATACGGGTCGATCGGAGATTACGAAGGTTGGAGCAAACAGCCCAACCGATTCTGTTACCAGACGTCCAGCTGTATCAATGACACCCTCCTGTACTCTGACTCCTGCTACTTCTGCTGAAGAACCAATGCAGATTAGTCTCACCCATGGGCCCCTGGTTGATGCAGAAAGAGCACACAGGCACCAACAATCTATGTCTGTACTGTGGGAAGCCAGTCACATCCTATGCACTTGCCCTCAACGACCTCAATTACCTGGAGGTAAGAATCTGCTTCCTGATGTGTGCCTGAGCTCCGCTCCTACTGTTGGTTCCCCTCATTTTTCTATGTCCTTATTCCTACAGTGGACTAATGACTCCATCCAGATTTTGGCCATCATCGGCTCTGGAGCCAGTTGTTGTTTTTTGGATCATGAACTGGTGGAAAAACTGCAAATTCCAATCCAACCCAAGAAGCATCCTGTACACATCCAAGTGGTCCACGGTACTCCCGTTTCCTCCGGACCAATAACAGAAGAAACAAAACCTGCTGGGAGCTAATCACATCGAATAATTAACTTGGTTCCATCTCCCTTATTCCCTGTCATTCTCAGATTAGCCTGATTAAGATTGCATAACCCCTCCGTTGATTGGAATAAGGGTTTTCTGTCTTTTACCTCCTATTTTTGCCAACATCAACGTCTTCGTCCCCATACCTCCCTACTATTTTCCCAAGAAAGACCATCACCTTCTCTTACACCTGAAATCCCAGAACCTTACCACCAATACCAGGATGTATTTGATTAAAAAAGTGCCGTCAGTTACCACCCAGAAGACACTATGATTGTCCCATCAAACTCCTACCCGGTGCCCCTATATCATTTGGAAGTTTAATCCCCCTTTCGGAACCTGAATTGTATCATATAAAAACCCTTTATTGAAGAAAACCTTGAAAAGGGCTTTATCCGTCCCTCTACTTCTCCTCCCGGGGCCGGAATATTTTTTGTGGGCAACAAAGATGGTAGTCTTTGACCCTGTGTGGATTATCGGGAACTAAAATAAATATTAAGTACCGTTACCCTCTTCCTTTGATACAGGAATTACTTGATCGATAGACACCCACAATATTCACCAAGATTGATCTACGTGGGGCTTAGAATTTAGTCCATGTAAGAAAGGGTCACTCCAGGACCTTAATGTGTTTCTTTTTGAGCCACTCCTTTGTTGGCCGAGTCATTGTCATGCTGGAATACCCATCCTCGACCCATTTGCTATGTCCTGGCTGAGAAAAGGAATTTCTCACTCAAGATTTGATGGTACATGGCCCCATCCATCATTAACACTGGGGATGGTGTTCTTGGAGTTATAGACAGCATCCCTCCTCCTCCAAACATGGCAAGTTGAATTGATGCCAAATAGCTTAATTTTGGTCTCATCTGACCACAACACTTTCACCCAGTTCTCCTCTGAATCATTCAGATGTTCATTACCAAACTTCAGACAGGCCTGTACATGTGCTTTCTTGAGCACGAGGACCTTGCAAGTGCTGCAGGATTTCAATCCTTTACCACGTAGTATGTTACCAATTGTTTTCTTGGTAACTATGGTCCCAGCTGGCTTGAGATGATTGACTAGATCCTCCTGTGTAGTTCTGGGCTGATTCCTCACCATTCTCATGATCATTGAAACTCCGTGAGCTGAGATCTTGCATGGAGCCCCATATCGAGGTAGATTGACAGCTATTTTGTGTTTCTTCCACTGTTGCCACCTTCTCACCAAGCTGCTTGGCGATGGTCTTGTAGCCCATTCCAGCCTTGTGTAGGTCTACAATTTTGTCCCTGACATTGGATAGCTCTTTAGTCTTGGCCATGGTGGAGAGTTTGGGATCTTATTGATTGATTGCTTCTGTGGACAAGTGTCTTTTATACAGGTAAGAGAGTGCTCCTAATCTCGACAGCTCGTTACCTGTATAAAGACTCCCGGGAGCCAGGCATCTTGATTGATAGTGGAACAAATACTTATTTCACTGAGTAAAATGCAAATCAATGTAGAAATGCATTATTCTGGATTTTTTTTGTTGTGTCTCTCACTGTTTAAATAAACCTACCACTAAAATTATAGACTGATCATGTCTTAGTGGGCGAACGTACAAAATCAGCGGGGGATCAATTAATTTTTTCCTTCACTGTAGGTCACATGAACAGGAAAAAGCAGGGCACAGAAAAAAATCAGGAATGCTAAGTTAAGGCACAGACCTTAAGAGCACTCATGTTTAATTAGCCACTCAGATCACACTGTGCACGTCTGCAAGAAGCACATGCATTCAGACCTCACTGGCCACGATTCCTTCTCTAAGACCTTGGTGGCGTCCGCAAACTTTGCTCCCCTAGAAGGTCAAGTCTCTCAGGCTTACCTGCATATACCCCACATACATAATAATATAACACATAATCCTTATTATATATTTGAGCTTCCAAACAGCCTCCACTGCCCACTTTTCTTTTCTTTTTAAACTTGTAATAATGCTGCAGTAATGACCCAAGGCTTATCACAGCTTTTCACAGAAATGTTTTTGACGAGCACTGTACAAGTGGCTTCTGGAGGCTTTGCCCTAAGGTGAGCACTGTCACAAAGCTCTAGAATCTTATAGCTCTGTATTTGTAATACAATTCAAGGTATGAATCAAAATAGTTTATAACTGCAGTGACACTGCTGAGTTACTTGATACGTAAGAGCTACTGTGAATAAAATCAGTAGCCTGCATTCAACTCTTGTTCCTTTTTATTATTATTGTTATTATTATCTTTTATTTATACAAGAGCAACATTTTACACAGCATTTCTAACGGTACATACAAAACAAAAAAGACTTTACATCCTAAGACAAAAAGTCTAAGACTACTGTTCAAAAGTTTTTCATAGAAAACAACACATTTTGAGCTGTGCTAATGTAATTGAAAAAAAAGGGTTTTCTTATTACCAATCGCCTTTAGAAAGATAAACTTGGATTAGCGAACAAACAAATGGAACACAGCAGTGATGGTTGCTAATAAAGGGCCTCTGTACGCCTATGAAGATATTACATTAAAAGTTAGCAGTTTCCAGCTACAATAGTAATTTACAATGTTAACCCTTTACACTATATTTCTGATCCATTTGATGTTATTTTAATAGACACAATTTGCTTTTCTTTCAAAACAAGGACATTTCTTAAATGACCCCAAACTTTTGAACAGTAGTGTATGATTGACAGGCTGTGATCATACTGCTCATATTTATTGGTCCTATCTCTAGGGATCACTAGCTGGATCTACCAACCCACTGTAAGCACATCTGTAGTGTCCTTGCTAGCCTCTGAACCCATGACCTCTATGCAAAACTGGAGAAATGTGTTTTCGAGGTCCAGAGAATTTCATCATAACCTTCAAGGGATTTGAAATGGATCAGGCCAAGCTTCAGGGCTCCAAACACTTACAAAGATTTATTGGGTTTCACAAACTACTATAGGAATTTCATCCCAGAAGGGGTGTGCCGACATGCCCATGAAGCCACCAAGCAATGGACTTTAGCATTGACCTGCCCTGCTCAATAAATACAGTGATCCTTTTGGTGGTATCCCTCCAAAAGCTGCGTAACCATTCTGCTTTGGCTCAGCTCTTTACCAGACAGGTAGTCCGTCTATATGGGCTACCAACTGAGTCTCTGACAGGGGAACACAGTTGGTGTGCCAATTCACCAAGGTGATGGGAATCTCCCATGCCTTTTCGTCTGCATATCATTCCAGTCCAATGGGGCAGCAGAGACAGCCAACCAGCATCTGGAGCTGTTCATTAATGAGCACCAAGACTTCCTCCTGTTCAAGTAATTTGATTGCAATAACACAGTGCCACTGTCTGTAAGGTCTCCATCCTCAGTTGTTTCCTGGAGTTCTTCCTGCTTCCTCCATTTGGGCTACCTAAAGGTTCAGTTCAAGCCGTCAATAAGTGCTCCCCGAAACCTACCTGCCTGCCTGTTAATCGTGTGGTAATCTATTAGGTACCCGAGTCCAAGGTTCCCTCCATGATGCTGGCACTGTACTTCATTGGCCACCTAACCCAGTGGAATTTGAGCTGTTACTTCCCAGAGCTGTACGTGTTCCAAGTGTGTTCCATGTGTGCCTGTTGAAACCCCTGGTCTGCAACTGCTTAACTGCTCCTGTTTAGCTTCTACTCCCATTAAGGTGGAGGGAGGAGATGAATATGTGGTACAGTCCATCCTTGACTCCCATCGCCAGCAAGGAAGACTCCAGTACCTGATCCACTGGAGGGGATTTTGCTTGGAAGAACCTTCCTGGGTTCCAGCAGCTTGTGTCCAGGCCTCCCGTTTGGTGCGTAGATCCCACACCTGTTGGCCAGAGAAGTCTAGCAAGGCTCGCCCATTTGAGAGAGGGTCATGTCACTTACCCATTGACCTGCTGCCGGTGTAGGCCTCCAGCCAGTACCATGCAGTCTGCTCCTGCGCCATGCCGTTGGTGAAGACCTCTGTCCCACGCAGGTCCGTCTTAATTGGAGGAAAAAGGACAGCTGCCCTGGGCAAAAGTCTCAATCCGAGGCTGAACCATTTGGGTGCAAAGACCGACAGGCTTATGGGGACACGGTCTCCTCTGATATGCTGAACATTACACTATTATGGTGAATCTAAGCTAACTCAATAGTCAAGAAGTACTGATTGGCAGTAGTGAAGTTATTTTACTATAGTTCACAAGCAAGTTGAGGTAATCCAGGAGGAGACTCCTAAGAAAGCCTCCTCAAAATCTAAGCACTTGCTATGTTGTCTGTGCAAGAAGGCCTTGAGTGATTAAAAGTCCATGACCTGTTCTTCCTTTTCCAGAACCAGAGAAGATGCTGGCAGTGAATTTTTGAAATGGTTCCAGTCTGAACTCCAGAATACTTTTGAGCCATTTAGGAACCAGCTTTCTGTTTCTCCATCCACAGTCATACCAACCACTACAAGGCATTTTGTCCATAAACTCAATCCTGTCTCTACTGCCTCTGAGCATGAAGGTCCTTCTTATGTAGTCTTCTCGTTAACTGAGGAAGCTGAACTCAGAGAATACTTTTTTCTCTCCTTACCAGCAGAGGAGATGGAGAAGCTTTTTTCAGCTATCATGATTACTTTGGAGATGCCCGATGAAGTAGTAGGTTCTAAACGGTCTATGAACCCTTTTTGTACCTGAAGTTCTCAGACTCATGATCTTGGATCCAATTGAGTAATTCTGAAAAGAGACTTTCCCCCTCTCGAAGGATTAAATATATTTTCCCTTTCATAGGACCCTAGGGATTTATGCTGCTGTGGCCTAAGCCACAAGGGCTCCCACTATTCCAATAGAAGACGCCTCCACTTCAGTGATCCCATGGACAGGTGGGACAGCTCTCTTGGATGAGGTTCCAAAATACATTTTGCCACAGCAAGCTTATAAGTGTTATTTTACAATTAGAAATGTTTCTGTTCTCATTTGTATTTTTTTTTAAAAATGCATTTAATTCGCTGCTGGTTCTTAATTAATACAATGTATTTGCATTCCATACGTTTTTTCCACAGCCCTTTTATTATCAATCTTAAATTGTATTGTTCTTCATTCAAGGTCTCATGTGGCACAAGAAGCCTAGGGAAGATTTTCAACCCATTTATTTCTTTGATATTATTGTATACTTTGATTTAACTAAGTGTGACAGAAAATGAATAAGAAGCCAGCTTGTATGTGCGTATAGAGCGAAAATATACATTGTAAGAAAAAAACAACTAAGCCTGATATTGTAGAAGACTTATGTTTTCATATTTGGGTATCTTATTATCATTATTAGCTTTTATTTATATAGCGCCAACAATCTACTTGATAATTTAAGTGGTATTTGAAAAGAGGTAAACCACTAAGAAACAATTTGTGTTGTCACGCTATTAAAAAGTACTACCTAATGCACACTATAGTGGCTCTTAACCAAAGATAGGCTTATACAAGAACATTTCATTGAGACAATGGGAAATGTGTATGCAAGTGAATTCTAGAACATTGATTTACAGACTTGATCAGCTGCATGACAAGTGCCTCTTGGTGATGAACATTTAGTGTGTTGACATATATGACAATATTTATTGCCAAACGGGAATGAATGTGTCCACACTTAGAATCATTAATCTCTCTTAACTTAAATTTGTCCTTTGCAGGGTTTTAATCAAAAGTTATTGTTTCCATGACAATAAAGTGACAAACAGAGGTTATTTGGTATAATGTAGAAGCCTTAAACAAGGAACAAATAAATGTTACATAGCAATTGATTTTCTTTCGAGGGTTGTTTCAGACAATATACTTGCCCTATGCTGTTACTTACAGAATCCTTCTCACCTATTTTTAAATACCAAGACTTTCGATCATAAGGAATCACGTTTAGGATAACCTTAACATGAAAAGAAGAATTCAAGAGTTGATAATATTTCAAATTCAGCTTGCACACGGGTAACAGGTCATTTTTAATTTCAACTTACACTTTTTGATGTTATGATTGACACAACTCCATTATGCTGACAGACCTTCCTTTAGCTATTTGGAACAAAACTTGTAGTGAGCCACATTGAAAATGTGTTTTCGCAAAGAATGTTAAAATTAGAATATAAGAAGCCAGAATGAGTTAGGGATCACAGGCCTAGGTTACTCAGTAACACATCCTGTGTTTAGGCAACCCATAACACTGCATAACGTAGCATAACAGAATATATCAAGTGTGGCCACTACAATGTTCTATAAAGCAATGTAACCTTAAAATAGCTTTTTTCTTACTCCAGTATGCAAATTTAATGTTGGCTGTGACTACAATGTTGATCCATTAAAATTTAAAATTGATAAGTTGGTTAGTGAAGAAGTCTTCTTTTTTAGCTCTGTGTGTATCAATATGATTATTATTATTATCTTTTACAATCACGTCAACAATTTATGCAGCGCTTCTTACAATACATATATTCAAGGGGTCTGACAAGATAAGAATTGACAGACTAAGACAAACCGATACATTAGGTGGAGAGAGCCCTGCTCACAAGCTTACAATCTGGAGATGAAGAATAGATGCCTACAGGTTTGCAAATCAATGCTACAAAAAAGCTTATCACAAACTTATGATTGGCTGATTAAACTGCTCCATGCAGTTCAACTATGCAGAAAGACCTAGTGCCAGACAGTATACATCAAAGAGTATGTAGGGAACCTAACCAAAAAATAGCCAGACCATCACTTTAGATCATGAAGATTCTCTCTTGTCATGGTGCCAAAAAGACATAAGTTGTATTAATATTGAAAAAGGGATCAAAACCTTACAGTGGGAAATTAGCTAGGGATAAAATATTTAGGAATACAGTTTGTCCAATAATATCATTAATAAGAGTCAACATGGTTATATGAAGGATAGAACATGTCAGCAAAAGGTGAGCAAAAAATATAGATCAGGGTGTTTCAAGCATTCAATACAATTCCACATAAAATGTTATTGTACAAATTAAAAGAGTTAAGAGATTTGTTGTTAATGGAATCTTAATACTACTGGACAAAAGCGGAGTTCCTCAAGGTTCTGTTCTAGACCCACTGATCTTGCGGTGGGTATTAAAAAATTGTAACCATACCTGGGAACTTGTCGGGTTTGACCAGGAGAACTCCTGAGAAGCACTTGGTTCTCCGGGTCAACACCTGAATCTTCCGGTTTGCGGGGTCTTAACACGCCCCACTCCCAGCCCATTTCCTCTTTGAATGAGGGTTTTTCCTGTCAGCGGCACTTACATCCATGGGTCCGCCCACCAATGTCAGTGGGCAGTCCTGGCCACATCCCGCAAGGATAGTTTCCTGGTAGCCGGAGCCCAGAAGATTCCAGCTATGTTTGTAACTGTTTTTGCAGATTTGGTCAAATTGGATCACTTGGATGTCAAGTGACAAATGCAAAGTTATGTAGTTTTGAGGGGGAAACATTTGCAAATTATATATTAATTTATGTTGTGTTATGGAATCATTAAATAAAAAGGACGTAATCATTGTAGATAATAAACTTAGTATCAATCTTCAATGTGACTCAACCAAAGCATGGGCTAATAACATGCTGTCATGTATATAAATGTATATTGACTCAGACATATAATTATGTAAGACCTTACCTTAAATATGCAGTGCAAGTCTGGTAATCTTTTCTAAAAGAGGGCATTATGGAGCTTGAAAAAGTGCAGAGGAGGAATATAAAAGGGGAGGGAGAAGAACAGCTTATTTGTTGAATTGAAATGGCAGGATTAGCACTCGTCTGGGTAAGGCTAGAATAGATCATTGTGACCTTTAAAACACCTTGGTCAAGGCTTGTTATGTTAATGGACAAAATGGTGGGTTGTATGCAGTGTTCCCTCTAAGCTGTGCGCTTGTGCGCGCGCACATAACTTTTTGAGGGAGCGCACACGTACTAACATTGTGCGCACAGTACCTAACGGGGAGCTGGGGGGGTGCAGTCCGTCCGCTGGCACTCATCCAGAGACGGACATTAATGTCCGCCGCTGGAGGAGCAAGCTCGGTTGGGGAGATCAAAAATCTCACCCCAACCGGCTTAAAATCAATCAAGGGAGCGGGAGGTCTGTAAATGCAGTCCTCCGATCCTGCTCCCTTGCTATGCGCACGGCAACTGATGCTGTGCGTCGGGATTTGATGTCAGATCCCGGCACACAGCACTGAAGCCACGCCCACCTTTACTGCACCGGAAGGACAGGACAGAAGAAGAAGAGGAAAAAGAACAGAGGAAAGGTAGGAAAACATTATTTATATGTATATGTATTTATATATATGTATGTATATATGTGTGTGTATATATATATGTATGTATATGTGTGTGTGTATGTGTATATATATGTATATGTGTATATGTGTGTGTGTATATATATATATGTATGTATATGTATGTGTGTGTGTGTGTGTATGTGTGTATGTATATCTGTGTGTAGGAGGAAAGGTAGGAAAACATTATTTATATGTATATATATGTATATGTATTTATATATGTGTATGTGTATATATATATGTGTGTGTATATGTGTATATATATATGTGTGTATATGTGATGATGATAGTGATGTTGATTATTAATATAGTAATGTATTATGTGTGTGGTCGTATATATATATTATATGTATGTATATGCTGTGTATATATATATGTATGTTATATGTGTGCTGTATATATATGTATGTATATATGTATGTATGTGTGTGTATATAAATGTATGTATATGTGTGGTGTACTTATATACTGTATGTATATGTGTGCCTCTGTGTGTTTTATTTGGTATATATATATATGCTATATGTGCTGTATAGTATGTTAGTATATATTGTATGTAATGTGGTGGTATGTATACATAATATATATGTATTATATGTGGTGTACTGTGTGTATTGAATCTGTGTGATTGTGTTATGTATATCTTGTGTGACCCTGTGCTTGGTGTGTATGTATATCTGTGTTGTATATGCTATATGTTGTACTATATGTATCTGCTATATATAGTGTCTGTAGGTATATATTGTGCTGTCATATGTATATAATATATATAATATGTGTATACTATATCATATATATACTATATCTAGTATATATATATAATATTGTTGTTGGGTTTTTTTTCCAATTTTGGTGTGTTATTTTTTATTAAGTGGGGTTTTTTTAAAGGAGGGGGTCATTTTCAGTTTCGGTCAAGTGATAGCTGAATTTTCGGTCCAGAATTTTCATTTCGGTGCATCCCTATATACTAAGCCAGACACTGAAGCAGTAGGCCTACACTACATCAATGTTTGGCTTAGTATATAGTGATAGGGGTTATGCTACATTTTTGGCAATGTCTGGCTCAATGTATAGTGATATGTGTTGTGCTGTGCCTCAGTATATAGTGATAGGTGTTATGCTGTACCCCTGTCAATGGTATGCAGTTTTTCCCAATAAAAAAAAATAGTAATATATATATATTGATCCTTTATGCAGCCCAGAGCCCCCGCTCATGATTCGCTCATAATTAATTTTTGCGGTGAGAATTTCACCTTTAGAATAGACCATGGAGTCAAAAGGGTTGGAAATATATAACTCCACCCCCTTGCAATGTGATTTTTTTTTTCAGCTTCACCAACTTTATATGGACTGTAGAAGCATATTGTGCGCACAAAATTTTGGCTCCGGGAAAAATTTTGTACAACAGAAATTTTCTGCGCACATCACCCAAGAAAAATTAGAGGGAACATTGGTTGTATGTTTTTTATCTACTGTCAAGTTCTATGTAAAGAACAATATAGAGGAGTATAACTGTTATTATGGACATGATTAGTTATAGCCATACCTGGGAACTCTCCTGGTTTGACCCGAATCCTCCGGGTCACAGGAGTGGGGTCTTGACACATCACGCTCCCCGCCCATTTTTCCTTTAAATGGGGGTCTTTCTCGCTGCCGTCAGCGGGACCACCCACCGGCATCGGTGTGCAGTCCTGGCCGTGTCCCGCAAGGAAAGGCTCCGGGTAGCCATAGCCCAGAGGTTCCCAGGTATGGTTATAGCTTGACGGTCCAGTGAGAAGTCAAGTTGCTATTTTGGAGGCAAATACAAAGGATTGTTTTCTGAGGATAATGGTATACAATGTAAGAAAATTTTACTTCTTATTTGCTGTTTACAAATTATGGATATGTGAAGCCCAAAGCCAGAAGAGTTTTTCATAGAAAGCTAGCTAACTTTTGTGGGTATCATTGTCTTAGTGAATGATCAAAATAGGGTTTTACACCTTTTTATTTGTAGGGACAATAATCCAAACGCTTCTTGACTATCATAAAACTTTTGTCTTACCCAGACAGCTGCATCGATCTGACAAATATGGCACTTAAGGCTATGCTTAAAGGCACGTGTAGTAAAAAAAGCATAAAAGGACCGTCTGTATATAGATAATGTAAAAGAAGGCCTTGGTTAGAAACAAGGTAAACTACGAAATAAAAATAGTGAACCACACTAAACGATGATTAAAAAAACATAATAATACATTCTGAAAAATGTATGATTTGTGGAACCTGCTCAGAATTTGTAAAAGTCTTATTTTTCTTTCTTCTAGCCTCCAACATAGATTTGCATTTAGACATATCATGCAGCACTCCACAGTGAAAAACAAAGCCAAGGGATGCCCTCTGGGGCATCCTTGAAGAAGCAAATTTCATTTACACTAGAGATAAAATCCAAGCAGTGAAAAAAAGATGGAACTTTATACATAATCAGGATGAAATATTCCCAGCTCTGTCTTCTGACACTTTATAAAGCTGCAGAGATACAGCCTCTATGAATCCTATCCTTCAACAGACATATTCTGAATAAACAGCTTAAATGAGTTGGTTAAAAGAACAGATCTAAAACAAAGTATTATTGCCAGTATCTGGATCAGCATGAAATGTACCTTCTGTATAAATAAAGCAAGGTAACCACCAGCTGCCTGATCTTCTTGCTGTTAGGTTTACGGATGTCTTTCAGAAAATGAATCATTTAACTATATGTATGTGGATTTATTTTTGCTTTTAAAATCCCATTTACTCTGATATATGAAACCTAATATACACTGATCACCCGTAAAGTTATGACCACCTGCCTAATATTGTGTAGACTCCCTTTTGCCACCAAAACCGCTCTGACCCCTTGAGGCATGGTGTGACCGAACCCTCCATCCCTGGGGCCACTGGAGAGGCCTGACAGCCAGCCTCCTCCCTATTGACTATGGGCCCTGACTTTGTAAAGACCTCTGTGGCTACCCCTAGCAGTATCATCTAATCACTTGCTGAGGTGGTTATCTCTGGCAGAAAGCCAGGATCTGCAACCAGGGAGAGACCGTCATTGTTTTAGTTGAATGTTGTATAAGTCAGTCTCCCATCACTACAGACATTTACCCAGGAACTGATTTTGGCCAGTGATAGATAGTGGAGGGTGGGACCCTATTGTACTGTTAATACCTTTACTGCCCATGTTATCTCTGGGAGGCAGATTAAGGGGGCGGTTTGTATCCCAATATCGTGTTTTATGTTAATGTGTGTTTTGCTGGATATATCCAGTCATGTGTGTCTAAAATAAATCAGTGTTCGTTTTGGTTATACCCTACACTGAGTCTTGGCTAGTGACTGGGAAACCGGGGAAAGTGAGTTGTCCCAGGCTAAGGGAGCACAAGTCAGCGGAGGTAGTCGGTCGGACTTTCCAGCTCCGTGACACATGGCCTCCACTAAGACCTCTTAAGGTGTGCTGGGGTCTCTGGCACCAAGACGTTAGCAGCAGATCCTTTAAGTCCTGTAAATTGCGAGGTGGGACCTCTATGAATGCATCCTGGTGTTCTCAAGGTAAGCAATGCACCCGGCCATCCACATGCTGTAAAAGAAAACGTGATTCCTCAGACCAAGCCACCTTTTACTATAGCTTTGTGGTCCAGTTCTCATGCTCACGTGCCTATTATAGATGCTTTTGGCAGTGGACAGGAGTCAGCATGGGCACCCTGACTGGTCTGCAGCTACACAGCCCAATCCGCAATAAACTGCGTTGCACTGTGTGTTCTGACACCTTTGTATCAGAACCAGTATTAACTTTTGAAGCAATTTAACCTACAGTAGCTTGTCTGTTGGATTTGAACCCCTGACAGCAATAAGCTGTGTAATTTACTGCTGCTTTTACATGCCACCGACATGTTGTCCCTATGTTTCTCTGGGAACCAGATTCCTCACCACACCTTTTGCTCTGGCAGCTGCTGCTGCTTCTGGTGGCTGTTTTAGGTTTGCTGTTGCCATCAAAAGTTGCCAAATTACCCCTGAAGAAAAGCTGCACTGTGTTGTGTGCATAGGTGTTGATTCATACCAGAATTGGTGAGATGTCCCAACACCTTGACTCGGCTCACTACCTTATAACAAAATTTATGTCCAAGGGCAAAATTGTTTTGGTGTGGCTATATTGCTAACTCCTCTTCTTAACAAACATAACCCTTCCTATGGCAACCACTCTACTTTTTTTGGGCTCCCCACCAAGTAACTTGTCACTCACCTTCCACAGTGCTAGATTTGCCTTTGAATAGCATATCAGTGCCATCTTTGCCCCAAACAACTTACTGGGGGGCATTTTTGTTCCCAAGCAACTTACCGGTGCCATATTTGCTCTCAAGCAGATTATCAGTGCCATGTTTGCCTCCTAGAAGCTTGTCAATGCCATCTTTGTGTCCCAGCCAGCTTGTCAGTGCCATATCTGCCCCCAAACAGCTTGCCTGTGCAACATTTGTGCCCAAACAGCTTGTCAGGACCATCTCTGTGCCCAAGCACCTTTTCAGCACCAACTTTGCACCCAAACAGTTTGTTAGTGCCATTTGTGAGCCTAAATAGGTCATCAGTGAAAAGTAGATAAATAAATAGCAAGGAATTTAATTATATTAGCACTGCATAAAAAAATCAGAGTAAAACAAATTTCCTGAAACCCAGTGGTTTATTTACATTTTGACACTGATGGTGTACAGCATAACTGAATATCAATATATACTGAACCTGTTGGTAGTACAGTATAGCTCCTATCAATATATACTGAGCCAGACAGTGGTAAACCACAACTCCAAAACAATAGTGTCTAATGTAAACTACAGGACATATGTCCTTAAAATATACTGTCCTAATTACTCAGTTACGCAGTTACCCTACTCCTAGCCAAACGCCTAACCTCCCCCTCCAAAACAATAATTTCATTTGAAATGTGTGCTAGTCACTACCATACAATTTATCCATCTGTCCCCCATTTAGGAGATCTCCAAGCCACTGCCTTCTCCATGTGATCTCCGCTACAATTAGTTCATCCTTGCGGAAACAGTCCCTTACCTTCTGTTTCATTCAACCTGAACCTGCTTATACAGTGCAAGCTTGTGAGCCAACAGAGACCTCTTCTTTCATAAAATATATTTTACATGTGTTCATGTTACAATTCAATTTCTTTATGATCAATTTTAATGATATTGTTATCTTTAAATAAAATATAATAATAACGGACAATTCTACTTTGTTGGACTACTTAATTCATTGGGACATATGGACTAATGTGTGCTTTTATGAAAACGATAGAAGAAAGTAAAGAGTCATAAGCTTTTGGGACCTCAGAAGTATCACATTATTAACTACCACAGCAACTTATGTGTTTGCATTTTAAGTTTTTCTGTGGAGAATTCTGAAATATGTTGGTAATGATTAATATATTATAATAATCATGCTTTAGTCTCTTTGTTTGCTATCAACTATGCAGATTGACACTGCTGAGTTTATATCTCAAAGCTGCATTGATTCTATGTGAGGAAATATTTTAAATGTCATTAAGGTCAAAATAGCTAGAATGTTACCATAATATGCCTCCTCAGGGCAATTACTTACTCATCCATCCATGCTTGGCTAATCAAATGGAAGGCTGCTGAAAGACAGTGTTCGAGGTCAGACCTTTCATTAGTTTAACATATGCATAAATCATTCCCTTCCAGTGCTTTTCTGTTATTCTTGCATTTGTTTACCTTCATTTTGCTTCACATTTTACTATTCTTTGTATTCGTCATTTTAAAACATTTCATTTACAAGGAAAGGATCTTACTGTGTCCTGTCAGGTAAGCCTTTCCATTATCAGAATGTGTTTCACAGAAACAATGCTACAGATTTAATTATGTTCCCTGGAAACCTCTGAACTTGTGCATGCACGACATAAACATAAAAGGACATACATATTGTATGGAAAATGTGTTTTTTTTTTTAAGAGCAAATTGATTTGACAGAGGAAAGCACATAATCAGCATATTGTGTTTTTCATTTTTTTAGATGACTTTCTATAGAATTTTTTAAAGCTCTGTAATCTATTGTAGCAACATACCGGTATATCCAGTAACATATTTGCTATATTATATAAGGTAATGAATCTATTGAGATCAAGTAAGGTCAAAAAACGCTACAACTAAGATCTCTTGATGTTCTTTAAAGCATACTACACCAGTGCCCATATGGTTCAGAAATCCAATAAAATGAATGGCAATATACTAGGTGTATTCATTTAAAGACATACTGTAGATATATACTATTAACCAAGCCCCGGAGCTTTAAAATATTGACCCATAACAGACTTCACATAACAAGCCATGAGGTATCTTAAGCCTATGAACTGAAATAAAAAAACAATGAATCAAACAAAAGGCTTAAAATGGCATTCTGTTTGTGTCCTAGCCCTTTGGTTCCAACTATAACACAAAAACAAAAATGAATTGTATGGGTAATTTTCAGTGATTCTAGCCCGTTTTGGTGTAATACAATGGCTAGGGAAACCACGGTACTAGCTATTTACCTAGTTGGCCCAATAGACAGTCCAGGTCTGATAATATGAGAGTGCTTTGTTACCAGATTAAATTGGTATGCAAATCTTCACACACCTATATAAAGTAACATGTGAGAATTGGTAGATTATTTACACCTCTGGTGGGTTGCGGACTTATGGACCAGTTATGGATACCAGATATGAGAGAGCTGAGCACATGGTAAAGAAGACAAGAAGTCAAAAGAGTTAAGATGACAAGAGTATGGAAAAAATGGTTAAGAGAACTGAAAAAGGAAAAGTAAGTGACTGCTGGAGGATAGGGAAATGCTAGATTGGGGTAAGTATTGACACCCTAGGTAGGCTTTGCTATGATACTCCTACAGTCCTGTGCATTGGATATATGTTCCATGGGGTATATGTTCCATGGCTTGAAATAACAAGTGAAATATATGTAAAAATGTTTACCCATTGATTATGGCAAAATGCCAAGGACATCCTAAACGTACATCCCTTTACATGATTCTTGCTTATGAGGTGAGACTTAATTAACTGACTTTATCTAAATTTTAACTTAACTTAGCATCAGGCCCAAACTTGCCATTTGGCACACTGGGGAAATATATACTTTCTGCAGCTCCAGTGGCAAATCGGGTCACAGGCAGGGCCACTGGCTGGATATGTGCAGCTGCACACCGTACAAGTATTAAAATAGTATGTGTGACTGCATGATACCGGGACACTTGTTAAAACCTTCCTAATCATGCTGACATTTCTCAGTCTCCTTCAAAATGGAACATGCACTGAAGCACAAATTAAACATATGAGTATTTATAAAACGCAGCTCTGAAAAGGTTGCATGATGTGAATTTTGATCAAGTCCTAATGAAATCAAAGATTAACTATCTGGGATCAATTTAATTTGACTATGCAAGGGATTATTGCTTGTATGTAATTATAAAGCACAAGCCAGAACTGTAATAGGGACTGTTATTGTGCATTGCCGTCTATTTAGTTCCTGATTAACATAAATGTTTACTGAGACAGCATCTGTCATTTTTATTTGCAAGATATTCCTGATGACTTTCGTAAATTCAGCAAAGTACTGGCCACTACCAAATGACAGTAAAGTAACTTACTAAAATGGCCAGTAAACACTAAAAGAAGCAGTTTATTATTTTCAGTGTCTCCTGTACTTACAAGTTACAAGCTGTTTTCTCTGGATGACCAGTAGTCTACTTACAGACAGTGATCCAGTTGATCCAGTTACCAGGAGCCAATGAGTGATGAAATGTTTGCCAGGATATAGTTTTAAGCCAGAAAATTAGGTGCATCTAAGTGTCATGGAACTGGGTCTGCAAAGGACTTTTAACCCCATCTTCAGTTGTGTTTACCTGTTTTGAGTATAATGCCAACCTTGTGTCACCCTGACCCATTGGATCTTTATTTCCCTGTACCTGACAACCCCTAAATATCTTGGATGCCCCAGACATCCCTTGGGGTCACCCTAAAAACAATGATGTAGGGTTACATTGCTGTGCTTGGTTGCCTGATTGTAGCGTCTGGGCAGAGTGTTGTTTGTGGTGATGGGATTATCTCCTTAATTGATAGAGTTTGTATATAAGGCTATGTGTTTTCACAATAAAGTGTTCTTTGTTTTCACCTCAGCATTTTTTCTGTCTGATGCTTGGGGTGGGCTGCTATAATCACTTACCTTGTCAGGACAGTATCAGCGCTGCATCAGCTAGATTTAGGTCAGCTACAGTGCCAGCACGGTTTCATTCCGACAAGGTCACTGCAGACGCCAACTGGAAGGTCAACTGGAGGATAGAATAGACCCAACAGTGTCTGTTTAGACTTCTGTGATATACGATTGCTCCCCCTGCTGGCAATTATGATCAGCAATGCAAATATATGGAGTCTAGCATGTTCATCAAAATGTGATCAGTGCAGGTGAGATTGGAGTAAAAAAAAGGACAAGAAAATAGACAACCCCCTCTCCTGTGGCCCTCTCAAACATAAATAAAATATGTATGTGGGGTATGTCTGTAATCAGGGGGTGTTGCTGAACATAAATTGGGTCATTGTTCATCAGTGGCACCTACTGTGTAGAAGAAAATTTTAGTGCCATAATTACTGTACCTTTTTTGCCATGAGACAACCTGTTGGCAAAAAAGGTACAGTAAGTATGGCACTAAAAGGGCTGTATAAGAAAAGGGTTAAGGACACTTTAGCACATCCCAGTGATAATTCAGTGTCAAGAAGAAGAAGAAGATAAAAGATGCACTTGGGGACCAGCAGTTTCAACATGAATATCTCAATGAAAGATATTAGAATATGTAAATGAACTGATACATACATAGAATACAATATTTCACAGTATAGCAGCTAAGCCACTAGGTTCTTCAGCTTTAATAACTGCAACAATATTTTACCTAGTTCAGTTATGAGATCCAACGGAGAGCAAGTACCATGACATTTCTACATTCATTTGCATATTTTGGCAATAGGGCAGCAGGTTAAGGGGAGCAGAACAGCCTTTGTGCTGCCTCCTCAGGGCTGACTGTCCTATTTGGTGATTGTGATCTCAAGTGGGCCACATCTCACTAGGCAAATTGGGGGACAAGGAGGGGCTGAACCAGGGGGGAGGTGATTCCCCTCATGCCGGTCCAAAATTGTTCCTAAAGGACAGACCCTTTGAGAACAATATTGGACCAACACAGGGAGTCAGGAACACAGCAGCGTTATGAAATCCGAGGCTACTTGACCCCGCGGTGAAAGGGAGGCTTCTTGCACAATGTGTGAGTAACCAAAGAGAAAGCTGCCAGTAAAGTGAGGGAATGAGTGGGTAAGGGAGATGGTATGTATGAATGAATGTATGTAAATATGTCACAATGAGAATGTAGAATGGAGTGTGTGTGTTAACATGAATATGTAAATGTATGTGAGCATGAATGTGTATTGTTGTCAGGCCCCATTCAGGCTGCGGAGCTGCTTCTCTCTGGTTTCCCCTGTCTCGCAACAGTTCCCCTGTCTCGCTGTAATCCATTCCTGATACTTTGTTTCAGTCCTGCTCTTTGCTTCAGCTCTTAGCTTCAGCTTCTGTTTTCCCCACCCATTTGTTATGTTTGACTCAGTCTGCAGTCTAAAGCTATGTCCTTCTCGGTTCTGTGTTTAAATTCAATGTTTAGGTTCAGCTTATTAGTAATTCAGTAGGCAGGGTGTGTAGCGCTAGGACCCACTGAATATTGGAGTACTTTGGCGTAGTGGTGGGCTAAGAATACTACGGCCATAAGATGTGACTGAATCTCCAATTGTTATCATATAGTCCTAGACTAGTCCTGTATTTATCTGTGTCAGTCTTTCATGTGTCTTTGCCCTCTTTTCCCTGAATCATCCGAGGATCTCGGTTCCTCTCTCCTCTTCCCATGTCTCAGTTTAAGATTTCCTATCCTTGCTTAAAGGAGAAGCGTCTGAGGATCTCGGCTCCTCACTCCATCCCTTGTGTTCCTTGCATTATTCCCTGTCCTCTGTTGTGTCCTGTACCAGGTATGTCTTGTTTGGCTATATTTCTTGCTTGGTCTCCCTGTTCCTTGCTAATTAATATTCAGATTTTAGGGGGTCGTCTTATAATCAGGGTCGTCTTCTAATCAAGCAAATACGGTAGTAATGTTCACGGAAAATATTAACATTCAATAGTTCCCCAACTCACTGACACTAATCTATATTTTATGATGTTATATATTATTAAAGTAAAAGAAAGAAGCAATGAAACATTTTTACGACATCATTCTTTTACTGATTTGGGGGTTGTAAAAATCTTAGTAGACAGTTAATAATATCATGGCATAAAACAATGAGTGTTTATTAGATGGGTTGAAACTGCATTAATTTATTTGATATGAGAGCATAGGTATAATAACAAAAACATTCACTTTAAAGGGATAGGAAAATCTCAGGCAAAAAAGGGAGATAAAGTCTTCTAGTTGTTTCATAGCAAGCTGCTGACTTTTAGGGTATCAAGAGGTCCAAGGTTGTTCAAACTGAGGAGTTAGTTATCAAATACTTGAAATCTCAGCTGCCAGATTATTCAGTTTCTACAATTTATATAATTAATTTTCTAACAATGGGCTTTAGAGTATACTTTTGTTTTAAATATGCTTTTACAATTATATAACATTAACTGCATTTTCTAGCCGATCAGTTCTTTTTATTCTTTTTCTATTATCATTTATAGATTTATATAGCGCCATCATATTCTACAGGGCTATACAATGGGTAAGCAGGACATAACAAGCATTGTATCACATAACAGCCCTTTAGAAGTATTATATATCAGTATGACAGGTAGCACAGCACATGTAAGGAGCACAGAACAGGAGAAGATCATCAGATGAGGAGGAAACTAGGTTGGTGTGTACTCGGAGATAAGGAGCTGTAAGCATGGGAACTGCTATGATGGGCTTTGTAGAAGAAGGTTTAATCAGGTACAAACTACACTGAAGCCTTTAAAAAATATTTTCAGTACAACCTAGATTTAGCAGAGCATGTGAAACAGCAAGAAAAATCAAGTTAATATTTTATATTCAATATTGTAATGAAAACAGCAACATTAACAATTTTAAATTGCACTTTTAGGAATTATGATTGTCTTCAGGTGTAAATATTAGGGATTCCGTCACACTATAAAGCCATATATTGCTTAGTCCGCCACTACGTTCTGACCAAACCTTTGGGTGCAGCAGCCCCACCTGCCACAAAGGTGCCTCATTAATGGTGTCCAGAGATGGCTTTAGTCCCTTATGGACTAGGCTTTTTTCTTTTTTGCACTCTTCCTGACTGTTTTAAAATGCTGGTGTTTAGCTGTAATTTTCCTCTGTCTTATTTAGTGTACCCACACAAGTTATATATTGTTTTTTCAGGAAAAGAAAGACTTTCTTTAGATACCAATATTTGACCACATCATCTAATTAAATAAAAAATTGACTGGGGTACAGCATAACACCTATCACTATATACTGAGGCAGACATTGACGGTGTTGCAGCATAACTGCTATCATTATATACTGAGGCAAACATTGACAGTGGGGCAGCATAACACCTATCACTATATACTGAGGCACAGCACAAACACCTATCACTATATATTGAGCCAGACATTGCCAATAATGTAGCATAACCCCTATCACTATATAATAAGCTAAACATTGATGTGGTGTAGGCCTAACGCTTCAGTGTCCGGCTTAGTATATAGGGATGCACTGAAATGAAAATTCTGGACCGAAAATTCAGCATTCACTTGACCGAAACGGAAAATGACCCCCCCTTAAAAAAAACAAAACACTAAAATAACACACCAAAATTGGACAAACAAACCCAACAACATTATATTATATATATTTAATTACAGCAATCACACTCCTATCATGCCCAGGCAGCCAGTACATGCTGGAACCTGGGCATCATATGAATGTGATTACTGCCATGCTATCCCCCCACTTACACATCCATGCTATCACACACACTCATTCACAAACATTCAGCATAAACTACAGCATAACCCCCATCACTCTCATACACTTTCTAATCCACTCTCACTTAATGTTTTTCTACCTTTCCTCTGTTAGTTACTTTTCCTCTTCCTTCTTCCTCTCGACTATTCTTCTGTGTCCTGTCCTTCCAGTGCAGTGAAGGCGGTGGGCGTGGCTTCAGTGCTGCATCAGTTGCCGCGCGCATTGCAATTAACAGACCTCCTGCTCCCTTGATTTATTTTAAGCCGGTTGGAGGGAGATCCTTGATATCCCCAACCAAGCTTGCTCCACCAGCGGCGGACATTACTATACGTCTCTGGAGGAGTGCCAGCGTGGTGGCACCCCCCTGATGAGCGGCACCCTAGACGGACTGCCCACACCCCCCAGCTCCCCGTTAGGTACTGTGCGCACAATTTTAGGACGTGTGCGCGCTCTCTAAAAGTTATGTGCGCGCTCACAAGAGCACAGCTTAGAGGGAACACTGGTTGTTAAATGCCTTGACATCGCATTGAATAGGTTATAAGGTATATATATTCAAAGAAGTAGGTGTTACATAAATTTGTCCAAAAGATGCCACAAAGCTAATAATTTCCATACAACTATGCCATCATCACAATAGACTATTTACTATTTAGCTAATTCTAATTTATTTTATTTACATGTGCAAACCATTGAAACAAGCTGTAAAATAGAGAAATATTGTATATTTTTTAAAATAAACTTCTTATACACAAATATTTAACAAAAAAACTACCGTAAATTTAGTTTATTGCTCAGAGGCCCAGGTAGCGCCACAGTAAGTAAATGCTATAATTAATTCAGAGCTCATAATACTTACAAAGGGGATTTGCTTTCTTCTTGGCAACAATGTAATGTGAATTATACTTCTTCAAACTCCCAGCGCAATATATAATTTATAGTTTTGATTGACACCACCATAGGGATCTGTCAACATGCTGATAGTATAAAAGGTCATTTTTATATATTAGCATTTTTACATAACTGAGCAGGTATTGCCTGTGACAATATAATTACAGTACTTGGAATATAAAAATGTGGTTGCACTGGAGAATCTCACAATCCCGTTAATGATTATTAAAGTAATGGAGGCATGGTTCTTGACATAAATATTAAGTTCCATGGCAAGGGGAGGAATGCTCGTATTGTAGATGTGGCAATCTTACACTCATATGTATCTTAAAATCCAGAGGCTTATATATGAAGCTTCTGCAGGAAGTGCATTACTAGTGTTGTTACTAGTCCGACCGACTACCTCTGCTGGCTTAGCCTGGTGCAACATACTCTTTCCCTGGTTTCCCAATCACTAGCCGAGACTCAGTCACCAATCTCAATATTTATTTCAATACCCAACCACAATCATTATCCCCAACCACCATAACATCAGTGGCGGAACTACACGACTGCGACCGGGCCCTGGAGGTGCCGAGTGGTCATTTTCAGCAACCGCTTGGCGCCCTTCTGTCTCCTCTGCTCCCTGCCACCGTCGCCACCTGCCTCAGCGGTGCCCCAACTGCAGTGGTGGGAGTGTGAGGCGTCTGTCTCTGGTGCCGGCACTTCACGCTGAGCACCGGCATATGGCGTCATATGCCGGCACTCAGCAGTGAAGCAGTGCGCACCGCGGCAGAGCAGGGAGAGGAGAGGGTAGATAGTGTGAGAAGGGGGTAGAGGGGGTTGGGGGGCCCTTAACAGATTGTCGCACCGGGGTGGGGGGCCCTTAACAGATTGTCGCACCGGGGCCCTGAGGCTTCTAGTTACGCTCATGTTCATCATTACATCTCCTAGCCCATATTGCACCGGAATCATTCCCCCTCCATCTTCATGTTCCGTGACGTAACTTCTCATCATCTTTACCCCATCTTTCATTACCCTTGTGGAGTAGAGGACTGCATCGGGATTGGGGTTCCGCAGGTCCCCAAAAGCTTGCGGGTGCGGGCAGTATTCTGTGTGTTGTTGGCGGGAGCGGGCGGTCACACAATATACCTAAGGGTCCCTATAAATCTGCACACTCCGGCAAGGCTGCCGCAGGTTTTTTTTTTGGCTTGTTCACATTTAATTTCAGAGGTGGTCCTGGCCTCACTTTTAAATTCAGCCTCGTTTATCTTATGGTCCATTTAATGGAACCCAATGTTTTATGTCTGTTATTCTGAACATTTAGCATAGCGCAGAAATTTGTGTAAATTCTTCACTATCTCTAAAATTGGCGCTAATGGTCAGAAATTGAGCGGGAGCAGGATTAAGAAAACAGTCCCGCGCAGGGCTATATCAGAAAATAATATTTTACTCAGTTGTTTAACATAAATTATGGGGGGTTGGTCAGAGGGACCTTATTTGTGGAAAAACCTTGAGTAAAATTGCAGTTTTTTATTCACACTAAATGGCAGACTATCCAAAAAAGAGTGGTATAAAGAGATGCTAGCAATAGCAAAAAACACTTCAATAAAACTTAGTGTCACGAAGGGGTTAAAGGCTAGGTATAAACACCTAGGAAACACCTGGAGAGGAAACTATTTAGGTTTCAGATTCTGAGGGAAAAAGTGACATGGAGTTTTTCGTGTGCTTATTTATACGCCTACCGCCAACTGCAGCATACGCGCTAGCCGCATGTTAACGGGAACTCTTAGAGCATTTTAACATTTCTTGACATTCAGAAAATACGTTTGCAACGAATAAGCGTGACAGCGCACTACGGTTGTTGCCGCTTCCCGTTCAGTTGCCATACACCTATCCCTGCACTCATGTACCGTTTACAGACACGCCCCTTCCAAAAACTTTCTCAGATCCCTCTCACTCATTCTTAGAACAAAACAGTGAATGGCCAATCGCAACAGGCCGCTCGGCGGCCAATTAAAATGTTCCCTTGCGTGGCCAATCAAAAAGTGGCTTTCATTTGAACGTCAGCAGCTGGCTCGCAGTGTCTCTTCCCCCGGCAGGCTAGTGGCTGCTGGGATGTGAGAGCCGTTCTATCGCTGTGCAGTCTCTCTCTGTTACCGTGCCTGTCTCAGAACATCCCCCGTGCTAGCCGCAAGACGGGGCTGCTTTCCGTGAACATGCTGGGCGGTAGTTCGGTGTTTGCCGCTGTCCCCGTCCTCCTGCTCTGCCTTCTGTGTAAGTGCTCTCGTTCTATTTACTTTGCGTGCTCTTAGTAGTTTGATGCTCTGAGAACTTCAGTCACCGAACGGGGGGGATCGCAAGCTGTGTATCCAGAGAAGGCTCTTTACTGGTGGATACGCGCCTTCTGGAGCTCGGGGTTTTCGTTGTATCTCTAGAAAGAAACATTGTTACTCGCAAAGCACATCGCACGGGCTCAGCTGGAGACACGGGACCCGCCGCGCTCCGGACTTCCTTTAACTTGACTATTTGAGCTGAACGATAGAATGACTGTAATGCAAAGTATCCACACGGTGGGGTAACCGATTAACCCATGCAATACCATAGGCTCAGAGAGGCAAAATGTGTTGCTGGCACAGCCAGACAGAGAAGCTGTGAGGCCAGCATATTTTTGGCACCAAAATGATTTATCCCTGGAGCTATATGTTCAATAACATACATATTTAGATGTTAGTGGCTAATGATCTCCTGGGCTTGTCCAACCCCCTAATAATATATTCAAATGTGCGTTCAGCATCCTCGCCTATGGTGCCTTATCTGCCTTCTTATTAATATTTTAGCGTAATTTATTCTGTTCATCATTAATCAGTCAGCGACACTATCTCTCGGACTCTCTATTAGTCCGATATTCCTTCTATCAGCTAATGAATGGGCTGTATGGGATGAATTTGTGATGCTAAAATATACAGATATTATAATTTTTTTTTAATGTATTTAGCACCGCAGCACTTATTACAGTCCATGCATTTAAATGCAAGTTAAGCGCGCGTTGCTTACACATCTATGATTAAGTCAAATACCCCTTTTATAATAATAATACTTTATTTCCTCCCACGTTGTGGATATGTTGCACAGGATCTGTTTTTGTAGTTCCATGTATCTTGTGCAGAGAGCAGTAGTGTTCTTAGCCCTCATTGATCAGTTGTTCGAATGACTGATCACATCGCGCACTCCAGCTCCATCATAGGGGTGTATTAATTTTTATCAAATGCTGGGTAGTGTAATGTACTGCATGGCTGTTGTGGAAGTTAATTCATCACTAAACCTAGTTGTAGAGATGTCGATTCGAAAGATATATGGTTTGGATAACATAAAGACATTGAAATATCCAACGTTAAAGGTGTTGTACTGTAATCAATTTAATAGAATTATTTTTATTTGCTTTGCCAAGGTGAATTTTAATTTTGCCATTTCTGTCCCATTTGTCTGTTGAAAAGCAAGTGCTGATTGGCAATATATTAATCGGTAGTATTAGTAATTGTGTATAGTAATGTAGCTTTACAGTTCTAAGGGTAAGCAATTCTACAGATCAAAGGTTACATTATCCTAAATATAACGAATTTGCTTGATTATAAGACGCCCCCCCAAAACTTGAATATTAATTTAGGGGGAAAAAGCCTGAATATAAGACTACCCTATAGGAAAAATGTTTTACTAGTAAATATGAATTCACATGTAAACTATTTTTCATATTTAATAAAAACTGATTGAGAAAAATATATATATATATTTTTTTTTAAGGCCAACCTGCTCAACAGTTATGCACACCTGCCCCTGAAATGCCTTTTAGCCCCTATATTGCCACTCTGCCTTATATCCCCCCATATTCCACTCTGCCCCCCCCCCGACTTACCAGTGCTTCCCCAGACTTTTACTTCAAACTTCCTGGTGTTTAGTTAGGGCGGCCGGTGGACGTCTGTGCAATGCACATAGACAGCCCCCACTGCTGCCGGGCTTCTATGATGGAGCACCGGAAGGTCATGTCACGCTGGCGCTCCATTATAGAAGCCCCAAGAGGAAGTGTCGGCAGTACCGGAGTTTACCAGAGAGGTGGATCCAGGTCCCCTGCAGCGCTGCGGGTGATCTGGATCTTAGTCTTGTTAGATTATAAAACCACCTTGAATATAAGATTAGGGATATTTTTCCAGAGCATTTACTCTGGAAAAACCTTGTCTTCTAATCAAGCAAATACAGTATAAACACCCCAGCGCTTAAGAGGTTGCCGAATACTCCCTGTATTTAGGAAGTGCTACCTTCACAGTGCATTTAACATTTTGAGTCCTTCACAGGCAGGGCCGGCCGAAGACTTAACGCCGCCTGGGGCGAAGTTTAAAA
>VKOC01018861.1:0-13482 GCA_009364415.1 Spea multiplicata | reverse complement strand
GCCCGGACTGGGACAAAAAATAGGCCCGGGCATTTAAGCCTGAGCAGCCCATTTTTATTTATTTATTTTTTTATTTATTGTTAAAGCCCATCCTTCATTAATGCAGTCTCACAAATCATTCAAGCAATTCATCCTCACATGAATTCATTAATTCTCATACGCATTCACACTAACCCCTCTCTTCATCTTATCTGCCCCTTCTCACTATGTACCCCCTCTATCTATGCCCTCTCCCACTATCTAACCCCCTCTGCCCCTTCTCACTGCACCCCCCCCCCTCACCCTACTTACCTTGTTGCCTGAGCAAGCAGCCACTGCAACCGGGCCCACGGCAGGGCCGGATTGACTTAGGGGCTGATGGAGCTGCAGCTCCATGCCCCCACCTTAAACTAGGCCCAGTTAAAAAAAAACTTTATTTAACATGGAGGATGTTAAATAAAGAAAAAAAAACCCCAGATGTTTTAATTTAAACTGTGTGCGGCCGCATACCCGTAAGGCCGGCCCTGGTGGGGGCTTCCTGGCCCCCTAGAGTGGTGGACCCGGTCGCAGTTGCAGCGTGCTTAAGGGGCAGATGCCCCTTATGCCCTGCGTTAATGCGGCTGTAAAGGCCGCATAGGCCCAGTCAGTCCTGTCCTGACTGGGCCTATTTTAACCCCTAATGTAACTTCCCGGCTCTCTAGAGCTGTCTAAATGCAGCCATCACCCCTAAATGTTTTAAGACAATTTTTTAACAAGATTCTCAAATCTGCCATTTCGGAAGTTAAAGTGGTCTAGACATCTGGGAAGTTAAATTAGGGTACATAAAGTACACATTTCAAGAAACTACACCCCTTGGCGCTTCAAATGAGGGGTTACATGTATTTCTAGGACAAAAGTTGAGTGCACAAATAATGATGGAGTATGTCGCTTTGGCTAGAAAATATGTTTTTTCTAACCATAGAGACATGTTCATTTGTGTCTTGCGCACTCCAGGTTTGTACTAGAAACACACGCAGCCCCTCATTTGATGCGTCAAGGGGTGTAGTTTTTGCAAATGTGTACTTTTTGTGGCATAATTTTACTTCTTACATGAGCAGTAATGCCACGTCAAGGCTTCAACCCTAATTACTGATCATTCACACGCCTTTCATATCTCCATTCACTCACAGAAGCACACACCATACTATCCGTACATTCACTCACAGAAGCACACACCATTCTTTCCCCTTACAGTCCCAAAGAGATGATCGTAAAGGGAGAAAATAAAATCACTTTTACAGCAAAAATAAGTTTTGCAGTAAAAATGCAAGTAGCTGGTTACTCACGTACCGCACAGGCTAAGTGGCTGATTTTACTAATATTTACAGTTCATCAGGATTTAAAACATTTCTTCCCTTTACCATTGGCTAAATTTAACCCCATGATCAAAGGGATCATGGGGTTAAAATTTACTATCAGCCATTTTTTAAAAAGGGAATGTGACTTTTTATAGCTATATGATCACTGTGGTAACATTGGCTACCACAGTGATCATTTTGCTAGAATACTTAAACTTTTTTTTTGTTTTTTAAAGTTAAACTAGTTTATGTTTAGATAATTTAATTTAATTTTTTAACTTTTTTTACATTTTTATTTTTTTAACTTAAATTGTTTTTATTATTATTCACAAGCATTATACCGTTGGAAAGGTGAGGCGATTACCTTTCCAACGGTATATGGTGGGGGTCTGTAGCTGCTTGGATGCCTGAGATACAGGCATCTAAGCAGCATGCCCCCATGCCGCTTTAACTGACAATTGTCAGTTATTAATAAAGTTGCGCGGTGACGTCATCGCGTCATTGCGCGTGCCGCCACCGGCCGGATCGGGAGGCCCCGGTGATGCCCTTCAGTATGAGGGGCAGATCGCCGGGGTAGGTGGTGATGGGGGTCCACAGACCTCCTTCAAGGTAAGATAGTGCTAGCGACGGCATGGTGCCGTCGTTAGCACCTGACTGAGACTGCTAGCGACGGCACCATGCCGTCGTTAGCAGTCAAGGGGTTAAGGTAGGGGCCTGGAGCTGCAGCTCCATCAGCCCCTAAGTCAATCCGGCCCTGCCACGGCCCGGCCCACCGGGCAAATGCCCGGTGTGCCCGATGGCCAGTCCGGGCCTGTTTTGGTCCATATGGATATGATGGAATCATTGAGTTGCTGCAGATTTGTCGTCTGCACGTCCATGATGCGGATCTCCTGTTCCACCCCATCCCAAAGTTGCTCTATTGATTTGAGATCCGGTGACTGTGGAGGCCGTTGGAGTTCAGTGACCTCATTGTCATGTTCAAGAAACCAGTTTGCGATCAGCTTTGTGACACGGTGCATTATCGTGGTGGAAGTAGCCATCAGACCATCAGAAGATAGGTACACCATGGTCATAAAGGGATGGACATGGTCAGCAACAATACTCGGGTAGGCTGTCGTGTTTATGCGATGCTCAATTGTTACTAAGGGGCCCAAAGTGTGCCAAGAAAATGTCCCCCACACCATTACACCAGAACCCTGAACCGTTAATACAAGGCAGGATGGATCCATGCTTTCATGTCGTTTACGCCAAAGTCTGACCCTGCCATCTGAATGTCGCAGCTGGAATTGAGAATCATCAGACCAGGCAACGTTTTCCTGTCTTCCATTGTCCAATTTTGGTGAGTCTGTGTGAATTGTAGCCTCAGGTTCCTGTTCTTAGCTGACAGGAGTGGCACCCGGTGGGGTCTTCTGCTGCTGTAGCCCATCAGAGTCCAACCAGTCTGCCCGTTCTCCTCTGACACCAACAAGGAATTTCCGTCCACACAACTGCCGCTCACTGGATATTTTCTCTTTTTCGGACCATTCTCTGGTTTGGGTGAAAATCCCAGCAGATCAGCAGTTTCTGAAATACTCAGACCAGCATGCCACGTCCAAAGTCACTGAAATCCTTTTTCTTTCAAATTCTGATGCTCGGTTGGAACTTTAGAAAGTTGTCTTGACCGCGTCTACATGCCTAAATGCATTGACTTGCTGCCATGTCATTGGCTGATTAGATATTTGTGTTAACAAGCAATTGAACAGGTGTACCTAATAAAGTGGCCACTGAGTGTATACTACATATGTAGTGCATATGTATATAAGCACACTATATCACCAAACATATGTGGACACCTGACCATCACACCTATATGAACATCCCATTCCAAAACCATGGCTTTAATATGGCCCCCGTCTGAGGTCAGGCACTGATGTTGGACGATAAGTCCTGGCTCGCAATTCAGTTCCAGTTCATCTCAGAGGTGTTCGATGGGGTTGAGGTCAGGGCTCTGTGTTCTTCCACACCAAGCTCATCTAATCGTTTCTTTATGAAGCTTACTTTGTGCGCTGGGGCGCAGTCATGCTGGAATAGAAAAGGGTCTTCTCCAAACTGTTCCAACAAAGTTGGAAGCGTAGCATTGCCCAACCTGTCTTGGTATGCTGAAAAGGTCTTTTGGTCTCACAGCATATGTATAATTGTGTTTTTTTTATTTTATTTTTTTCTGGTCACACCGCTCAGCCGTTTGTTTTTATGTAAATACCTTCTGGTTTACCAGCCGACAGTGAAACTCTTTCCACACCATATGAAGAAAGCGCCTATTTGTGAAATCTTTATATTGATAAAGAACTTCACGGAATATAGAGCCAGAATTAAATTAATCTGTGATAAAGGGTAATAATAATTAATTATAAGTGGAATAGTTACCAGGGGCAGATTTCCTGCCCTCAGTGCCCTGGAAGTTGCAAAAAATGAAATCTTAATTTTTGTTTTTGCAGAATCCCCAAAAACGGGAAGTTTGTCATTACAGGTGACTCAGTGTCCTGAAATTCTTCATATTGCTCAGCAAAGTTGTGGTTAACAAATAAATAATGGGCAGACAGCATACCCGCCATTGCTTCACTTGCAACCGCGCAGGCCTCCGTTGATTCTTCACCTCCCTGGGCCGGTCGGTGGAGATCAGAGGATCTTCCCCACTGGCCCAAGATGTCCGCTGCCTGCAAAAGTAGGACCCTCCGCAACGCAGTACCCAAACATCGAGACTGGTCCACAAAAACCAGGACTGCTCCCAATGAGTTTCTATACTTGCATGTCCACATGAAATTTGTTGCAAAAAAATGAATTACAACAAGATACCGCAATAGCGTCCAGATCTTAATAAGATGACATTTTCTGTTTCCTTGTCTACAGAGGAGAGTTAATTATATGGAGGAAATTTTAATAAGATAGGGCGAGGAGCCAAGATTTACTCACATGGATAATTATTTCCGATATATGTCTGATCAGCCATATAGGTATGTATCAGAGTACTTTTATTGTTCCTGATACTCCCAACTTTTCACACTGAATGCCAAAGTGTTTTGATTTGTGGGACAGGACACCTAACAGAACATGATGTCATATGCAGATCTGTGGGTGTCCGTATGACATGAAAGGACATCCTATGAATGTCCCATCAGGTATGCATGCCTACCAACATTTAGGTTACATTACTGAGGACATCAGACGTCACATGGGCCCACTTGTTATCCTCTGCAGCGTTGTGATGTCATAGCCCATAATATGAGGGCAGTGGCATGACATCACACTGTGTTCTTCTCAATTTCCTGTTAAGTCTAGATTCTACAGCGGAATCAAGGTGGAACATATCATGACCCAGAAATTCTCCTAAAGTTGGATTCCTTTGGGTAGACATAATGTAAATTATATTATTATGTTTAAATATAGCCCAAAAGTTCCCAGGTATGGACATTACAAACAAATTAATTAGTACTTTAGCTGTGTCTTGTAGACTTGTGCATTCAGACTCAGTACGGATTACAATTTTAACGGAATTTGCCAATTTCAGCAATTCGTACCAATCCCCGAAAATGAGAAGGGACCCCCAACAAAACATGTATTTCCTTGTTCTTTTGTCTTCTGCTGCTCCAAAAAGTTTTCGTTCTTCGTCCCCTTCTCTGTGGACAACGGGACAGGGACATGACCTCCTGGTGAACTTCTGCAAAATGGCGGAGCTTCTGTGCACACCCTCTCCCTCATTCCTCCAACTGTGTAAACTTGGGCTGTTGGGTGGATTTCTCATCTGTTAGGAGGTTATCAGCATACCTGGGAAATTCTCGGCTCCAGCCCTTGCGGGACGCAGCCAAGTCTGCACACTGACGTCAGCGGGTGATCCCACTGACGTTGGTGGGCGGTCCTGCTGACGTCGGGGGAGTTCCCACTGACGTCGGGGGAGTTCCTGCTGATGGCAGCGGGAAACACCCCCATTTAAAGGAAAAAATGGGTGGGGGCGAGGAGCGGGGGGCGTGTCACTACCCCGCTCCCATGACCTGGAGGATTCGGATCTTGACCCGGAGAACCGGAGGAGCAGCGCTCACCCGGCAATCTCCGGGTTAAACCCAGAGAGTTCCCAGGTATGGTTATCAGGAACTGGAAACAGATAAATGTCCAAGAGCTTAGTCTTTGAGATGCCGAGCTTCAGGTAATAGGAAGCCGTCCGGGATGCAGCTTCAGAGAGACGGACTAGTTAGAAGAAAGGGTAAGAGGTCGGGCGAGGAAAGGAGGATTAGCATGTCATCAGCATAGAGATGGGACTGGAATCCAAATAAAGAGATTAGTTTTATCAAGAAAGAATGTGTAGATGGAAAAGAGCAGAGGCCCCGGAGCTGAGCGCTATGAGAGCGGAGGGAGGTAGAGGAGACTTACTAGTGACGGTGAAAGAGATGCTAACGGTAGAGCAGAGAGCTGTGTCACAGATACAATAGTGTGCGTGAAAGAACTAAAAATATGTAAACCTTACAGGGGTATATTTTTCTCCTCGACCCCCAACCCTGGTTTTCTCATTTTATTCCAATAAACACCCTTTATCTGCAGACCTGGAGCCTCCATTGTTGTCAGTCGTGATATTCTGGGTTACTTTCTCTCCCAAACACCACACTGAGCTGATGCTTTATGGCAATGCTAATGAAGTCCGTTCCCCATAGACTTTCATAAGTCACAGTGTCCAACTGGGTGATTAAGACTGAGCCATTCTATTGTTCAACACAGGCAGTATGATAAGGAGTCGGGGTGTTTGTCTAGTAGATCGGGGATCAGATAACAGCGAGAACTCATAGAAATGGCTGATATGCAGCTGCCTGAAAATATTATATTCTGGGGCAAAAACTAGAACTCCACCGATGTGGAGCTCTTATAAGTGTGATGGTCAGATGTCCTCATGCATTTGATGGAACACATCGCCTGCATGCAACATAGCTGGGGACGGGGAAAGGAGCAAACGCATATGGGGGGGCATTCTGCAAATTTTGCCCCATAATATATTGTTTTCAGGCAGCTCCATATTAACTATCCAAGTGATTGAAAAGGAACCAGCGAACAGCTCGCTGTGTAAGTTCACAGTAAACATTCTGTATGGAGCTTTGGGGACAGACGTCCTCCGGGGGCACCTGCTGTAAGCGCAGCGGCTGCTATCCCCAGACAGCCACCGGTGGAGATGACTTAACCCTTTAGCAGAAAAAGGTGGCTTGAGTTGTGGACACGGTTCAAAAAAATAATCCGGCATAGAGGAACGTGGAAAAAGTCAAATAATCTGCGATATCCAACATATTAAAATAAAGAAAATAAATATTTTATTATAAAATAAAACTATGAAAAATCCAACGTTTTGACCCTTTAAGAGACAGTTTACTGTCCCTGATACTCCCACTAAAGAAAAAAGGTACATTAAAACACTTTATGACTTGAGGTAGAAGCTGCAGCAGAAATGGAATAGACACATGATATGCAGCACGAGCTGTGAGTGGGCAAAAGCAACACAACAGAAAGTTGAAGGGGTCTCTCAGCTATCATATGCATTAACGTTAGATGCCTTCAAAAGGGGTCTGGATATTTTTTTTAGAAAAGCATGACATACAGGGCTATAAATGGAATTAATATTTTAGAGCTTCCTGATCCAAGGAGAAATCTGATAAGCTACAGAATTCAAAGTAGCTTAATTAGGGGGTTAGGTAGAAGGGTCGAACTTGATGGACTTAGGTCTTTTTTCAACCGTATGTACTATGTAACTATGTTAATCTGAAGAACCCTTTATTCAGGATGGATCTTGGTAACGGCATTCTGATGAAGGCACATGCTGTTGAAACACTGGATTTTTCATGGGTTTATTTTGTAATGAACAGAGGTCTCAAGGCTCTCTGGAAATGCAGTTGTTTCTCCTGCGCTACAGAATATGATGGCGCTATATAAAACAAATAATAATAATAATAACATCCCTGATGCACGGACGCTCGCTGGGAAACCATAGACCTGAAACAGGGAATCACAAGTCCCCAAACCATTGTCATCGTCTTGTTCTCCCTGGTATCAGCTCTGTTATCCAGGCCTCCGGGAGCGCTTCTGCAAAAGGGCGGAGCCTCTGCGCACACCCTCTCCCTGATTGGAGGAATTTGGGAGAGGCTGTCCCCGTGAGGCGCACCGTATCTCACTCTTCCAATCGGGGGAGAGGGTTTGCGCGGAGGCTCCAATGTTTTGAGGAAGAGCTCCGGGAGGCTCGGTTAACGGGGCTGATACCAGGGAGAAGCGGACGAAGAAACGAGACAAGAAGAGGCAAGACAAGAAGAGGAGCTGCAGAAGAGGAGACGGGGACACGGACGCGGTCTGCGGAGAAGAGAGGGGGACACCGAGAAAGAGAGAATAAATGATTTATTTTCTTTAAATCTGCTGAGCATCGTCTTTTTTTTAACCCTTTATCACCACTGGAGACAATCAAAACTAAGTTTTTACCGCCATGCTCTGATTGGCTCTTTAGAATCCAGAATGCGGATAGAATTCTAATGTCAAGTTAAATTAACAGAAACAGGCAGACACGCAGTCTGCTAAAAGAAAACCCTTGTGTTTGTGTTTAAAATATACACAATTTATATTTGCTCGGAGAGGAAGGGTGTGTTTGTCTTCTGAAAATATATTTCCTTCCTTTTGATGGAAACTATGGAACCCGGCGTAAATATTCCCAAAACTGTCTCTTATCTGACTCGATTTATTTACTAATACACTAAAAAAAATGGACAAAAAAATAACATTTTGAAAAAAAAAGTGTTTTTTTTTCAATTTTGCTTAGAATTTCTCTAAAGTTAAGAAGCTGTCCAAAAATAAAACTTTGTTTTCTCTTCTTCTCGCTCTGTAGCCAATGACACATGATGAGAAAGCAGGTCTTGGGTATTCTTGGGTAAAAGCATAGCCAAGGGTATCCAAGCGGCACGTCACGGCACGGATGCTGCTAGCATACAAGAAACCCTCAACAAACAGTTCTCCACAATGAGCGCAAGTAAAGAAAGAGCCGGCATTGTGTAAGAGTTCACACGCATATTGTCATATGTATCCATACACAGGAGAGCGTACACACATAGTAGTCAGGTGCTAACGGCCGAGAACCTTGGAAACCCCCAACATTTCAGGGTTCTATGTGCCTTTCTCAAGAGAGGGATCTTCAGCGCTACGGAATGTGATGGCGCTATACAAAGCAATACATAAAGAATAATAATAAATAATAAAATAATAATAATAATAATAATACTGTGAAAGGGAGGAGATTTCTCTCATTGAATCTCTACAGAAGATTCACATTTGATTCACTATGTCCTAAAACAATTCAGATCCCGTGGGCTCACTCCATCGATCAGTCTCTCGGCACACAGCAACGGCACGGAGGGACTGAGCGATGGAAAAGTCCTGGTTAAACCCATTGCCTGGACCCTTAATAACAGCATAGGGGCTTGTAAAACGATATAAAAAATGACAAAAAAGTACAACTTTAAGCAAAGGGAGCGTATAGCTGCCGATACCCTCTGTTTTATATGTGAAAAGCATCATGGTACTCAAAGGGTTAAACGTAACGTGACACTCTGGTACTGCAGCTTCTCCTTAAGGTGAGGTTACTTAAAATAATTTATAATGCACTCTTCTTTGGTGAGGCCGCCGTCCCATTAAAGCGTGTTCCTCACATCAGATTAGGCTGGTGTTTGGGCAAAGTACTCAGCACCCATAGCTGCCAACTAGCTTATATCCCGACCGTTGTTCCATCTTACAGGTCGCTGGCAGCTGTGTCCATGCCATGCGAAAAATGGGCAGCGTGCATGCACAAAAAAAAAGAGATTTTTTGTGTGGTTGCGGCAACCTGGGATTTAACAAAGCTGCTCGTATTACATAGTGGCACTTGCTATGACATCACAATTCAACGGTGACCTCACATGACATCAGGTGTCCTAGGAAAGGGAACTCTATGATGTCCCTGTATCAACTAGATCGTGTAACCGCATTGCCTGACCCACACCTCTTTTGAACTTGTACCCAAATCCAAGTGGATCTACCATGTGTTCTATAATAAAAATATTATAATAACTATAATAATAAGTCCATCCGTTAAAGGGCCAGTTTAATGTTCCAGACGAGGCCTCGCCAAAGAAGAATGCACTTTCCTTGAGGAGAAGCTGCAGCTCCACCTTCCCCTTGGTCTAATGATCCAGCCCCTGATTGGCTGCCTGCATTTCAGGGTCAGGAAAGCGCTCCCATTGAAATCAATGGGAGCGCTTTCCTGACCCATTCGACCCACCCTGCAACTATTACGTGCCAAAAAAACATCTGCACGGGTATAAGGTGGGGAGGGGAGGAGGGCAGATGCATACAGGGGGTCCATGATTTTACAAGGGGGAAGCACAAAGACATTTAAAGGGACCACTCGCATATCAAACACATATGATGGTAGAGTGTCCCTTTAATGGAATAGTCTGTTCTAGGCACAACCCAGAGGCTGATGATAGGAATTGTAGTCCACATTCATGCCTAAAAGCTTTAGATGGCACCACACTTCACTATGGAAAATATATGTAAATAAAGCAACTCTTGGCAACCTATTATGACGAGGTGCGGTATTTGCCTTTTGGGAAATATGCGATAACAAAATAGCAAAATAATGAGAAATAAAATAGCTTCACCCTTAGCCGAGTGCGTATCGGTTGGCGTGATGCTGCGTTATGGGATCAGGGCGTCCGGAAGTGCTAGAAAACATTATAATATCTATGATTCTTGTTCCACTCCCCTTAAATTCATTAGCACTCTAAATTATTATTATTATGTATTATTGTTAATATTTATTATTAATAATATTTTTTGGTAATATTAATATGTTATTATAATTTATTTGTTATTAATAATAGTGCTATGATTCTTGTTCGACTTCCTTCAATACATTAGATGTTAAATTAATTAATTATTATTGTTAATATTTATTATTAATATTTGTGTGGGCTATTATGTATATTCAATATTTTATTATTTTATGGATAATGTATTGTTATTATTAATTAATTGTATCATATTTATTTATTTATGTATTGATTATTAATAAATAATCAAATATATTATATTCATTTTATTAATAATATTGTTCATATTTATTATTATTACTATTTTGTATATTATTAATAGTTATCTGTAATGTATTCTATACATTATATTAAACGGCATCAAAGCAGGTTTGTGGCAGGGAACGGTGTCTTAAAGGTATTTAACCCTTCGTTGTCTACACGGTCCTAGAGGTTATTGCATGATGAAAGCTTTTCAGGAATGTCCCGTCACACCCAGTGACGAATCATAACTCAATCGCACTTAAAGGGACAGTCCAGGCATCATATACACTTTACTGCATATGACAATGTATGGGGGGAGGGGAATGCAGAATGCAGAGCAAGAAATTTGATCTATACATTGCAATAACCAATTTGCTGAGAAATGTATAGGTGAAACATTCCGAGCTTTTTCGCCCCACCTCGTCTGCCCCATTTGTATTACTTGTTTTCGTCTCCCATTTTCACTGGAAGTCTATTCCACGTGTCAACTACCTGTTCTGTAAAGTAGACTTTTGTCCCGTTAACTGTGAGTCTTCCATGCGTTAAATAAATTGGGACTGTCCCGCGCAAAGCGGGAGAGTTGGGAGGCATGCATGCGCGCCAATGCACAAGCGAAGGCTGATGCCAACCTTTGGTACAATTCCCAATTAATACCCCTTAGCGGGCCGGCGTATGAAGCCTTATGTACCCATCCTTTTTAGAGCGCAGCGTTATCTTGTAAATGGCCGGCTGAGGGTGATGGGGGGATCACCGTCCAGGAACAGCTGGAACGCGGCTGGCCGCCCAGCCCTGTTGGGAAGGATAACTCGGCCGCATTGCAGGGGCGGCTAATACTTGGGTTTAAATATTTAGATTTGGAATACCTTCTGCTACAAATACACGGCTGAGGGTGATTCTGGAGAAATCCGCAGCGCGGTATTCCGTACCTTAACCCTTCAAGGACCAACACTTACTGACAAAGGCCAGCAAAGCGGCCCCATGTCTAGTCTACCACTTCTGCTGGGAGGCTGTTCCACCCTCTTATCCACCACCCTCTTATCCACCACCCTCTCGGTGAAGTCAAACGTCCTAACCCTCTGATTTTATTGCCCCTCTTTTTAATTATATTTTATGGAACGGTACTAAAACAATGAGCTTGTTAGGTCACTGAGCGAGAATATTTCCTCCCCGATGCCTGCTAATTATAGCCAGAAACAAATAGAACAACCAGTCTTTCCAGTATAATGAAGAAAAGGTGCTGGGTGTTTGTGCGGCTCGTTTACACGCACGCTACCTGCCCGGTTACGGCACAGAGATAAGGCGGCGAGGAGGAGCGGCACCCTTTAAGAAGCAGCGGCCGCTGGGCAGCTCCTTAGATGTCTTACGAGTCTCTTCCGGACTTCTTTGGCTAGCTGGGGCGGAAAAAGCAGAGTGAGGGAGAGAGATCCCAGAACCAGGTGACAGCCCCGCGTCCTACGGAAAGGTATCTTAATGAATCTGTTCTAGAACGTTCTATGCATTTTCTTTACTAGTAAATAATTAGTTGTGATTGGTTCCCTTAAACAAGCATTTCTACCCATATATATATATATATAATATGCATTATGTGGGTCCGCGGTCCTCTATAACCTCGGATCGGGGCGCCGGGAGGTAGATTGTCACTCTAACTGGCAGCGCTACCGCGCATGCGCATTATTCTGTATGCATTCTAAAATCAGAGGCAAAATCGGGACTGTCCTGCACAAATCGGGACAGTTGGGAGTCACTCCATGTAGTGCGGCACGCCGTGGAGATGCTGAGCCGCCGTTCACGTCTCTCGCTAGCAGATCTGTCGTTTTATTCTTTCCTCTGGAAGGTTTTCATCGCATACAGCACGGGAACTTCTAACAAGCTTTTTTCTGTTTCTATGGCAACAGCCTATCAGTGCCTGCCTTTAGGTCACACCATTAAAGAATAGTTGTTGGGGGGGTTGAAATGGGAGCCGCGTATCTAATGCTGCCCTTAGTTACAAAAGTGCATTAGGAGGAACCGCGCCTTTAGGGGGGCCGCTATCCAGATAACAGGGGGTACCTAGAGTATTTGGCACCCGGAGCGGATGATATATTTGCCCCCCCCATTTTAAAATGTAAAAATACCCACTCTTACTCACTCACTCACTCACTCACTCTTACTCACACTCTTTCACTTGCTTTCTCTCACACACTCACTCACTCTTACACTCTCTCTCACACATTCACTCACTCTTACTCTCTCACGCTCTGTCACCCTCTCTGTCGCTGTGCCCGGTCCCGGCCCCGCTTCTTCTCTCGCCTCTTTCTTCTTCCGCTTCTCCCCGGTATCCACTCCGCTGACCAGGGGAAACATGGAGGGGGGGGACTTTCAGGAGACTTGGGACCTCTCTGCCCCAGTGTGGCCCAAATATTTCTGGTCATATGTATAGAGATTAAGCAGCTGCTTAGGGGCCCCACTGGTGTTAAGGGCCCCTCAGAAAGTGTGATGGGGGAATCGGCACAGATTTGGAGCCTCCACACCTCTGGCACAAACCGTTAGCAGAGATTTTAGGTCTGTGGTGGCCACAGCTAACAGCAAAGGTCAGCAATATATATTCAGAGCTGCCCTAGGGCCTGACCCGGGCCAATGCCACGCCCTCTGCGGCCACTGCCCTAACTGCCTGGATATTGGGCGATGTGCCCCAGCACGGTGTCGCCCAGGGGTGTAACTAGAAACAAGGTCTGTTTATCCAGCGTGTCCAAGTTCAAGATCATGCATTTCCTGCTCTAGTTTTACAAAGGCTGATCCGTATGAAGAACAGCCACCCAGCAGAGGTGGTAGAAGTTAACAGCGTATGGACAGATTGTATGGGACGAATGGGTCTTATCTATGTCTCTCTGTATTACATACTATAAGAATACAAAGCATGGAATCAGCACAAACCAATGTACCGGTTCAATGTACCACCACCACTGGACGGAGAGCTGTTAGTGTACTACCTGGTGTCGATCTGAATGAGTACGTCAATATATACCAAAGATATGTAAACGTAGACTCCACCCTTTATCAATAATGAATACGTTATTTAGAAGACCAGT
>VKOC01018860.1:0-13588 GCA_009364415.1 Spea multiplicata | reverse complement strand
CCCTTGGGCCCCCCTGACTGGCAGAAATCCAGGACTCCTCTGCTGGCGGCCGCCGCCGCCTGCCTCAGTTGCGACCCCGGATTTATCGGCGTATAACACGCAGGTAGGGTTTAAGCTCCGGATTTTAGTTAAAAAAGTGCGTGTTATACGCCGATAAATACGGTATATCGTTGCCCCCCCCCTCCCTGCCTGCATCTTTGCTCCATAAGACGCGGCTGATTTTTCATCCTACTTTGGGAGGAAAAAAACTGCGTCTTATGGAGCGAAAAATACGGTATTTGTGTGTAATTTTAAACCTCTCTCTCTCTCAATAGCCTTCCCTGGGAGTCACAAAGTCAAATCACGCCATGCTATTCATCATCATTGGACCAGTGGGGCCATATTTTCCCACAGGCGGCTTCAATCCAGTTTCGCTTTTGGCTGACCCAAAATACGTACGAGCCTGGGTTGGCGGAGTAGGAAACTACAAGCTGGGAGGGTAAGCGATTGTTGGGAAATAAAATCATTTATTCTGTCCTGGTGCATGAAAGGTGATTCTGGTGATCAGTAGGAACACTTTGTTCACTCTTTATACATATTTATCAAGAGCAATGTCTAATTTTTAGTTTTGACCCTGGGATATGTATTGGTCGTCTAAGACAGGGATACATTGCAGGTATGACTGCAGCTGTCGAGCTCCCATCATGCTCCGTTAACATACTAAAAGAAAAGGAGTCTGTCCATAGCTGGGTAGACACAGCAGCCGGAGCATTATCTCCTGGTTATCCTTCCTCTGGGACACGACGTTCATGTTTAGCGTGGTTGGGGTTGGGTTTGGGTTCTGTGTTGTCCGCCAGCTTTTAACACTGTGCTGCTATCGTTGTTGTTATAAACAGAAACTATGGTCCTACAATAAATGTCCAACACGAGGCTGCCCAGCAGGGGTGTCAGCAGGTGCTGTGGCTTTATGGTGATGACCATCAGGTGACTGAAGCTGGCACAATGAACTTCTTCATGTATTGGGTCAACGAGCAGGGCGGTAAGTTTCAGATGGAAAGAGCTTTATCAGAGGTAGTCATTGTCAGTCATTGGTGCCGTTGGGGTATTTACAGTGCAGATTGAAGCCCTTCGGGGCACTTACACCAACACATGCTGTTAATAAGAGGTTATATAACGTGACAGAATATTCAGCACATAGGGTGGCAAAACGCTAATTTTGTTAGACTGCCTTAATAAAATAAAAAAAGTTAAGAAAAAAAACAACAAATGGAAAGGAGTTACATTATACAATTTGTAGAAATAATACATAAATAGGATAACGCGATGTTCCGATACAAACAATCCAAGTGGGCCCACACTAGAAAACAAACCCAAACATATAAAGAAAAGGTACAGAAAATAAAATAAGTCTATAGTGAAGCGAACCAACAGTGACCAATGAGAGCCACGTAGAACCAATACTGTTCTATGAAGAAGTCCAGACAGACCCGAACTAACCCATGCCAAACTATAATTGGGAAATCTAAGACCAAAATAAAATTAGGAATGGTCTCATCGGCTCAGTTGTGGAGCCAAATACTGCCAATTGTACGGCAAGTTATGAGCTTAGATCTTCATTCGCTTCATTCTTACAGTTATCTCCCGATCAGCAATCCAAATGTAAATCGGAAAAAGGGATCCATGTCGGTCATTTGACATTAAAAGCCTTTCGCTTTAGTGAACTCCGGTTTCAAACGTATCCAGCAGTTTAATGAGAAATTGGTTCCAAAAGTTTTAGTAGTTGGACAGCCTCACCAAATGTGGAGGATCTCCTTGATTGCATATGTTTTCTTTTTCACCCTCTGTAACGGATGCTGGATCCCAATATTAGGAAATTTATCGACGTTGTCAATTTTATATGAATTTACAGAGGTTAAATTGTAATATTTGGTACATTCCCCCTCTTGCTTAAGATTCTCTCACTGTCATAGTCTGTTTAAGATTCATTTCCCTAATTCCTTCGCCTCTGCTGTGTATCCGCCATTGTTTATGTGATGAATTGGCGTTGTGCCGATGTTGTCTGCATAGTCCCTTGCCCATTGTGTTAATTATGTTAATCCTTTCCTGTTTCTTGTGTTTGTCATTTTCCCCTCTCCCCAGTCCCAGTACAGTGTGTTCTCTTGTATACCGACTGGTCTGTCGAGACTGGTGGTTCTTTGGGAGACCCTCTTTCTCTGGAGAAGCACATTAACCCCGAGAACCCATCTTGCAGCCATTGCAAGCAAGATAGCAATGACAGCCGGGGATGGTGCTATCACCCTGGTTCCTCTCCTTTGTCAAGAGATCATCACAGCATCACTGTAACAATTATAGAAACACAATATTGGCACAAATCTAAAAATAAGAAAAAATATAATTATTGTAGATAATCAGTTTGTGTGTGATTTCTTTTTATTTTACCAAATAAGGGCAGAGGTACTAATTGTTAAATGAATGTTCTTTTGTCTTTGTATAGAGGAAGAGCTACTGACTCCTCCACTTAATGGCTTAATTCTGCCTGGAGTGACGAGACAAAGTTTGCTGGATCTGGCGAGGCAGTGGGTGAGTGTACTGACGGAGAAACTCGTTTACGGGCTCTTTCCATACACACAGAGAGGCCATTAGCCTTCAAAGATAATTCAGTGAGGCCTGTCTGATCGGGAGGTAGAGCTTCCTACTGGCTCCGGGTTGGCTCTTGCCAGCGGTCGTCCATTAGCTGCATGTCAGACATGTCTGACTGTCTTCAAATACGGGCAGAAGTCTTGGTGTCATCCAAACCGTTCCAACTATTTTTAAGCGAGTTAGCCTGGGTTGATGATGGGGTGCCCAGAACATCTGGCTTCGGTATGGCCTTCGAGGCCTGGAGTCTGAATGTGGACTGCCTGCCCAATCCTAGGGCTACCCGTAGGAGACATAGGGGCAGTTTGTGGATTCTAGCAACAGACTGGTGAGTGTAGATACGGGCATTGACGGCTCTAGTTGGTCTGGTGGATGGAATCATCTAATCGTCGGTTATCAATAATAGCGTGAGGAACGGATTAGTAATTTGAGGGGAATAGTTAAGTAAAAACTGATTTTTCATCTCCTCCGCTCCTAAAAACGCATCTTTAAGTATGTACTGTGTTTGTGGCATAACCTGGATATACTTTTTTTTTCCCCCAGGGGGAATTTAAAGTTTCTGAGCGCACTGTTACCATGGGCGATCTCATCAAAGGGCTTCAAGAGAACAGAGTGAAGGAAATATTTGGATCAGGAACGGCTTGCGTTGTTTCTCCAGTCAGCAGGATACTTTATGAGGGACAGGTGAGTGTCCAATCCTTTAGAAAGATGGAAGCGCTGGTATTTGGAGGGCCTTTGGGAGTTTGAAGGGTTTACCTGGGACCCTATCTGTTATAAAGAGAACCCTGCATCGATCTGGAATAAGTCAACATAGTTCTGAATTCATGTAGAACAATAAAATTAACAATGAAAGAAATATTCTCGCTGTTGTCCCTTCTTTACCGTTACGTGTCCGCAGTGGCCCTTTACATGCCAGTTTATCACAAATGTTATACATCTGCCATCTCCAACATTGTACCGATAAAGTCAAGGAACCTGCACAAGGATTGTATTTTCTTTACATGCTATAGATATTTTTGCATGACATACACTGGATACTTTTTTATTCCTTAATTTTTTTAAAAAATAATCATTTTTGATCCTTAATAAATATGTGAATTTCTAATCTCTTTAGCCGATGTAATAAACGAAACGCTAGCGTTTTATACAGTAGCCATTTAATTTTTCTGTCACTTTCAGAATTACGACATACCCACCATGGAGAACGGGCCTGAAATGGCGAAGCGATTCCTGAAGTCGCTGAATGACATCCAGGTAGGTGAACCTGGCCACCACGCCGTTTGTATAATGGGTTAATATGGAGAACAAGTACAAGATGCCCTATAAATAGGCGAATGAACACTTTTCTAGTGAAGCTGAGTCTTTTTTTTATTATTTTTTTTATTTAGTAATTAAAGTATCTGCATATTTTTATACTTTTAAGTAGCGACTTTATTCTTTGAATTTTTGTTTTGCGTTCAGAAAATGCCGTTTTATCCAATGGCACAGACTTTGGTTACTTCTTTTGCAATCTCTGTGGTTAATTGCTGGGACATATTATTATATCTGCACTCAACCCCAATTTACTAGATGGTGGCAATGTCATGAACTTTTAGTCATATAAATGGGTGGATGCAGGTTCACCAGCTATATCTAGGAACCCCATGGGAGGGGAGGAAAAACTTTAGCGAACTTGAAATGGATGGGCTTCCAGATCAAGTAAATATCTGTAATAGGAAACTGTTATTATTATTAAATGTGTTAGCCTTTATTGCTAAAATATTCCTCAGTCCTATACAGTTATAAATATGGGGTTCTTAACAAGTACACAAAAAAACGCTTATACATACAGATAAAACAGGCAATGAGGACCCTGTTGCTACACTTACAATCAAGACTTATTGCGCTTCCTATGAGCAATGGTGGGTTTATGAGAGCTTTATATTCTAAAATCCAGCCTCCCCATCTGGTGTTTGTGTGCTCAGACTAAAATACATTGCTAAAGCCGTATGTTTAATGTATATAACAAAGGGAACTGGTCCATTATTTGATGGAAAGTTTTTAATAAGCCACCTAAAGCAAAACTGGTTGAACCTTTAAAATCTGGCCAAAGAGGCGTTTCTCTTTAGATGCAGTTTTCATTATAAACACTAGATGGCGACATTGGCCAATGCTTTTTTGTGAACGACCGAGTAATACAGAGTAAGAAGTGGCTTTTTTTTATTGCAATGATTGGCTTCATTATAAAGAACAGTTCAAACTGACTATATTTAGAGAAAATGCTATTGTTGAACTGTGTGTGCTGACTGGCGGCATTGGGAGTATTCACTATTGTGGTTATTTGCAGGAAAGTTTAATGTTTCTACTCTCTCTCACCATGTATTATGAGATTATGCCCAGCAGTTGTGAGATGAGATGTTTCAATTAACTAAAACTCATGCTTTAGAAGATAAACCCCAATGGTGTCAACACGAGGACCATTTATTAAAATTTTTGCTTTATTAAATGGTATCATTTTGTTTTTTTTACAATAGTAAACCCGGGGGTTTAATTAAAAGAAACAGTAATTGTCACAACGTTGTTGCCTTTAACATATGCCTATATCTGCACACACATACAATCTGTATTCGTTTTCTCTTTTCACAGTATGGACGCACTCCCAGTGACTGGGCATACCTTGTTTGAAATAAGATGGATGTCTGTTAGATCCTGCATTCCAAAGCATTAGAATCATAAATCTCTTGGATTTTATTTATAAGGGTTTTTAAACGTGTCTCTAAGGGCGATCAAGTGGAAGAAAGATGGAGCAGCTTCTACCTCCACATCTTCGGTTCTCTACCCACCCTTCCTTCCTTGATTTAATATTATTTTTTTTAATGGTGCTTGAGTAAGACAGGTGACATATTTTGTTATTTAATATATTAAATGGAATAGGGGATTATGATTTTAGGAAATGCAGTTGACAGCAGTTGTTTAACATAAATATAAATTTAATTTTTTTTTTGCTGATGTGATATATACACTCCGATGACTCGGCAGCATCATCATTCATGCATGTTATCAGGAACAGAGCTTTTCCTCACTGCAATATAGAGTTTTTTTCAGTGTATGAATGGCACACACTGCTGTTTAGAATGTATATTGCTTCACTATTATAACACACAAGCCCCCCTTAAAATAGGGAGCATGTGGCCGTCGCTTCTTACAATATATGCACAAGCCCCACGTACAAATACATAAGAAACAGGATTCTTTAAATAGAGAGAAATGCTTAGAATGAAAATTTGGTCTTAAAAAAGACAAGTGGCAAGTGAGGGATTTATAATGTCGTGCAACGCAAGACCAGCTTTGGCCATTCTGTATGTGGTTTTTTTTATTCTGTTGGCTAGGTATCCAAATTTTACATGTATTTACTGTGATTTGAAGACCCAACCTGCCAATTGGTGGTAAGTTACTACTGGTGACTTTGATAGATTTTTGGAATGGGGTTTATTTTAACAAAAGGTATCATACAAAGATTCCATCTATTTAAATCATCTTTAGTGATAGTTTGGATCCTCATTTTGATAAAGGCAAGCTTATTACATAGTCACAGCTGCGTTTAAACGGACGCTTTCATGTGATGCGTAGAGCCATGGTTCACCAGGTAATCACAATGACCTACGATGCCATTTTGAATTCAGTTGGGACTGAACTCGGGAGCGTAAATCTAGGGTGTCACCTGGGTCTAAGGTGCTCTGAATCCAGATATGTTTTTGTTTTTTTGTCCTTTTTAAAGATTGAAGGAATTTTAACAGACTTTTTACTTTTTGGAGGGTCAACTCTCCAGCTTTTCTAGAAGAAAAGTTTGCTTTATTCTAGATAACTCATGGTTAAATAAGCCACCTTTCCTGAAGGTCCCATTACAACACATCATTCAGGGCCAGTGCATTGCATTAGAAACGTCCCGTTGGCCAGTTGAAACCACAACCTCTTAATTGGCTCTTTAGATGTGTTGACGGAATGGAACGTTAGATTGTCTTGATAGTATTTACTTTTTAGTGAATGCACCCCATATTCTCCAACTAAAAATGACATCATCCCAAGACGATATTTGCTCCTCTGTAGATAACACCTTCTTCTCCTTGTCCACCTATTGCTAATTGCTATAATTACTACACTTAGTCTAAAAAATATTACAAAGCTTGTCCTAGAGAGGGGCTAGGGTGTCATAACCTGCACACATTCCTCCAGTTTCTATTCTTTATCTATGGACCATATGTCATAAATTCATTAAAGCCCCCACATGCAAACGAGGCTCTTTAGAATAACAGATGATGGAGCCTTGGAGCAAACCCTAATTATATTACACCTTTTGTGCATCTAACCCTTTGATGCTTTTTACTACCTCACCACAAACTATAGTCACAAATATGGTTTCTGGACTTGTGATTGACATAACCACTAAGTGGGATAACTAACCTGAGCTTCCAAACGTTGCTTAGTGAGTTTGTGTATAAGAGTGTAAAAAGGTATGGACGTGGTTTTACATGCTTTAAATAAGTGAGGAATTCCTTCTTCTTCTATGCAGTATTCGTCATCTATAAAAATCAGGACCCGGCTTGCCACATTTAGATTTTTGCAATACCGAGGAACGCACAGGCAATAAACCATACAAAATAATACGTTTTAGACAATCCGACGCAAAGTTTATGCTGAATTCTCTTACCTCTGAAAAGTTTTATCCCTTTTCCCTCTCCATTTTAGGCTGTAGTCTAGTTATAGTTTTGAGATTAAATCATTCAGAACCTAGAGGTTTATTATTTATTTTTTTCACTACACCACCAAGCACATGTCGTTAATATAGGGCTAATGTACTTTTAGTTACGAGCTGGCTGGTTTTTGTGAATCCAAAATTTGAAACCTGAAAAGTTTTTATTTTTTTTATTTTTGTAGAACCAACATCTTCATAGAAAATGTCTAAAGTTTCATAGTCTTCAATTAATATGTCTCAGTTCTTTGAAGACAATGACATATAATTTTATGAATATGTTGGACCAATAACATGTTATTAATATCTCTATCCCATTAAATTAAGCGATCTTCTAAAAGATGGCGCCAATTGTATAGCAATAATTTGTGTCCTTTATGGAGACATCAGCTACCAAGCTTTTAGTAGGAAATTGAGCAAATATTCAACCGTTGAGTGCCAAATGGATGAGCAGTATTGCTTCTCACCCATCAGACCTTCGTGGTTATGTTTTTAGTAAGACCAGAGTTCTAGGTACTTAGTTAAATACCTAAAACTCCAGTACCTTCAAGAGAAACGTGAGCTGTCTGCATTCAGCTTAAGCATAAAATCACTGGGTTTCTTTAACCATGTTGAGTATGTACCGTATTGTTCATGGTGGGAAATTTTTATGGAAATTCCCTTGGGTTAAGTGACTTGGGGTAATCTGCATAATTTATTTTAGCATTGATTTCTAAATCAAGTGATGAGGGACCTTCAAGATGGGTCCATGTTAAGGAACGCCTAAAACTCATGTCAAATAGGAATGAGTCTACTGAGTGTTAACCCACACATTCATTATTTTTGCGGTAGAATATAGTAGTTTTAAATTATATTTAGTAAGATACTGTATTTGACTTAAATCTTCAATACATAGAGTAGAATTTTTGAAATTGATATTGGTGGCTAGGGTGCATATACTGTATAGAATTTTAGGCTTGCAGCTTTTCATTTGGATTTCTGTAACCTGTAGGTCTTGTGAGAAAAGTCATTAGAATCAATAAGAAAATGCTGATAAGTGCACTTACTGTAGTTCTCATTCTAAATTACTCGATCAGAGCAATGTGCGAACAATCAGAACAGCTGGTCAGCTTAAAAACAGTTCTTGAATGCGTTGGACTTTCAAAATAACGCTTAGTCTTCTCTCGACTCTGAGCCGTGATTCTTCCAGTAGAGCCGCAGAAACATTTCCTTATGTTTTGCAAAATGTTATGTATTTTTACAAAGTTTATTGTTTTAGCTACTTTGTGTGCTTCAACTTTTCGCAATAAAAGATTTAAACTGTGAGTTACTTGTTTTGTGATGAATATGTTATAAGGTAGTCATGGACATACCATGAGAAAATATTCTAATGCTGAACGTTCGTCTCAAATACAAATTTTTTAAACCCTTAATGTCGGTGTTTCACGTCCAATGTGTTTCTGCGGATGGCTTGTCATAGAATGTAGGTAGAGATATCTCCTACTTAAGAATAAAGGAAAAGGTGACCTCCGCTCTAAACTGAGACAGTCTGCAGAACTGCTTTATGAATGCTTCAAGGTTCTTGATAGGGCTTGCAGTTCACCAATCCTCCTGCCTGGTATAGCCATCAAAAACAAAATGCACAAGTCTAACAGGTTCAAGCAGGTGGTCACACAGCTGGGACAAGAGTAAGTTTAGGTAAGGCATCCATGGTACAGGGTTTCAACCTTCCAGTGGTCTTGAAAAAAGTCATCAGCATCTCCTGTGCCAGTAAAGGAGGCAAGACCAACGGTGGACTTTCAGTGTGCTAGGACAAAATATTTTTGAGAACCTTTTTTCTGAAGAAAAAATAAAATGGTACTCGACTGTATATAAAAGAATTAGATTTATTTATGGCACATGGAACCATCTCATTATGCAAGACTCTGCTACATGGACATTGTTCAGCGTCTATATCATCAACTGGAGAGGTGACCTTGAAATACAAAGTTTGACCCCCATCCTCTCCTGGGTGAGTACAATAATACAATCTCTTGCTGCCTTACACATTACTTGACAGACAAAAGAAAATGGAGGGAAAGCATACAGAGAATCCAGGATGTCTGGATTGTTGCTTCTGATAGTGTCTAAAAAAAGAAAACATTTGTATTTTGTCTTTGTAACAATTAAGTCTTATTTCTGCAGAAAAAATAGTGTAATAGCTTCTGTTGGAGTTCCCACTCTGCACTCTGAGTTTGTCTATTTAAATCTACTACGATATTCTGTCCAGATCATGACCGTGACACAATGTACATCACCGTGAGAGGCCACATGCCCTTGTTCTACCCTGTCTAGTCAGGTTTTCTTGTATCTGAATGGATAATGCTTCCAAAACCCAGTTTACAATCGTCAAGGGCTGTATTTAATGAGAGATAAAAGAGGAAACTGCCTTGGCCCTATCCCCTTGGGCATCCTCAACAGCCACCAGTGATAAGAGGCCTGCATGACAAAGTGTGTGCAGCCACATCACCAACCTCTATACTACTGACTTCTCCTTCACTGGTTTTTGCTGGACCAGGACATGATATCTTGGCCCAACATCTTGAGGCTCATAAACCCTGAAAGAGGAATCGGTAGTGTGGAGCTCGGTATCATGCCTTGAATATTCATCTCTTTATAAATCATACTGTTGTCTAAAAGGAATCCTAGCAAACAAATCATTTGAGTAGGTTGGTGTTGAGATTTCTCCTTGTTTATCAACCATTCAAGAATCTACAGCCTTTGGAGGCCTATGTCCTGACGGCTTGTAAATCGGGATTTATGGGATACACTTACAAGATAAAAACCATTGAGCCCATCTACAGTAGTTTGGCCATTTTCATGCATGATAAAATAAAGTAAAGTCTTCTTATATTCCATCAAAACCTCTAGTTTAAGACTATGGCCTCTTGTCCTAAAGTTTCTCCTCCTTTGAAATAATCTTTCTTTCTGTACTTAATCATATCTACCCCGACTCTTCTTTGCTCCAAGCTATACATATTACGATCACTGTCAATATTATTCTGGAGATGAGGTCTCCAAAACTGTACACAATATCGTAGGTGAGGTCTGACCAGGGATCTGTAAAGTGGCAGAACCACCTCGTCCAGTGCTATGTTCAGCCTTGGGATTTTTTTGTTCCAATGGTATTATTTTACATTTATCGGGAGTAAACAATGGGCCTGGACCTTAAGGAAATATAGACCCTTGTGTTCATTATACATTTTAAACCAACTTTGCTCACTATTCCTTAGCCATTCTTTTTTTTTTCATGGTTCTATAGGACTGGAGATCAAGGTCTTCAAAAAAAAAAAAAAAAAACACCAAATGTCTAGTTTAACTTCATTTTTAGTACATAATATTTTGGCACTATATAAAATAATTGAAACCAACACCGATGATACAGCCTGTTATGGAATATTCTGCAAATTTATGCATAGAATGTACTTATGCCAATGTCCTGCTATATTTATTTAGAATATAAATATGTACATGTTGACAGTCAGTATTCTAAATTCTAAATAAAAAAATCTCTGGGAACATATCCAGAATGTTAAGCATCATTGAAGAAAAATCCAGGCTGGGAATATGTATTAAATGGGAAAACACTGGGGACGACTGAGATGGAAAAGGATTTAGGAGTTTTAGTTGACAGTAAATTTACCTGTAGTGACCAGTGTCAGGCAGCTGCTGCTAAGGCAAATAAAATCATGGGGTGCATCAAAAGGGGCATAGATGCCCACGATAAGGAAATAATTCTACCACTGTACAGTTCACTAGTCAGACCACACATGGAATACTGTGTACAGTACTGGGCACCAGTGTACAGGAAAGATATAGTGGAGCTGGAGAGGGTTCAAAGACGGGCAACCAGAGTAATAAGGGGAATGGGAGGACTACAGTACCCAGAAAGATTATCAGAATTAGGGTTATTTAGTTTAGAAAAAAGATGGCTTAGGGGGGACTTAATAACTATGTATAAATATATAAGGGGGCAGTACAGAGATCACTCCCAGGACCTATTTATACCCAGGACTGTATCTATAACAAGGGGACATCCTCTACGGCTGGAGGAAAGAAGGTTTCTACACCAGCACAGACAGGGGTTCTTTACAGTAAGAGCGGTGAGACTATGGAACTCTCTGCCAGAGGAAGTGGTAATGGTAAACTCAATAAAAGAGTTTAAAAGGAGCCTGGACGTGTTTCTTGAAAGCAATAATATCACAAGTTATGGATATAAGATTAATAGGGACAGAACGTTGATCCAGGGATTTATTCTGATTGCCATATTTGGAGTCGGGAAGGAATTTTCCCCCTGGTATGGGGCAATTGGCATCTGTTTCATAAGGGTTTTTTGCCTTCCTCTGGATCAACACAGTAGGGACACAATATGTATATAGGTTGAACTTGATTGACTTTGGTCTTTTTTCAACCTTATGAACTATGTTACTATTGGGTGAATGAAAAGAATGGATTGGTGTCACAAAATGTACAGTAAGAGATACAGGCTCTATTTGCTCATTTATGAAACTTGAACTTCTCATCTTTTGGACTTGCGTTTTTGGACAAAGGCTGTAGCCAGTGTGAAGGTCTTGGTCTGGCAGTAGATATTATTTAGAATACATCTCCGACATTTTCCTGCTTCTGTGTAATCCGCTTTCACCCTAAATTAAACCCCCCCTAAAAATTTGTACAATTATAAAAAAAAAAAAGCTACATGCAAAGTACATAATACGACAAAATGATTAATCAAATGTCTGCATGTCCAGCTTGTTCCAGGCACGAAATAATCCAGCACATCTTAATAACCACGTTCTTTCTGCAATGACGCCAGTTGCCTGGAAAGTGGCTGACTTTCTGTGAACTCCCAAATGTCACTACGTATACTGTGCTGTATCTGTGTTATTGTACATTTGTGTGCGTTTTAATTCTTCTCATAATGTACTTTGTTTCAGTGGTCCTCAGTCAAGTCCTAAAGGCATTTGCGGTATCCTTTAAATAAATCTTTATTTTGTGGAGTGCTTCTAGGAATTCTTCTGTTTTCTGTTACAGTTTATTAAGGAAAGTAACATTATACCGACACCGTCGGTCAAGGAAGACATCACTAACTTGTATTACGGTAGGAATATGAAGTCAGAACCATTGGGTATTGTGGAAATTATATAAGCTGCTGTTTGTTTGACAATTTGTTCCGTAGTATATTTCAGTTCCTAAATACCTGAATCAGGGCAGGATTGGCAATCACATGGCAGCCCTGGCACTTTAAGACCATAGGCTGTCAGATGACATCAGAATGGCCAACAGGTAGATTACCGCTGTCATGTGCTAATTTTTTATGCTGGCCCAGTGTTATGGGTCATGTTGGTTTGACCCTGCTTAAAGTATTTTTGATGGTGTGGATTTTGAAGCGGCCCAGAGCCAGTCTGTCGCTGTATTCTGTTCTCCTGGGTTTAGGACAATGTTTGGTCTGTCATTCATAACGTGATATTCGTTCTGGCAATTCATCACCATCAAGAATCAATCATGACTTCAACCCATAACTGTTAAAGTGAACATTACCACATCCGCCCAAAAATATATTCTAATACATGCTTAGGGGACATCATCACTCTAATTTCCATAGCAAAGTGGGGAGTAGGACCAGAATGGAGGATTGCACTCCTGTTCCTGAGAAGTAAATGAAATGCCCAGAGCACTTTCCACTGACAAACATGTCTGCTTTGTCAGGGGAGAAGCTAAGTTTCCACTCACATCCAGATGAAATACCGTATATTCCGGCGTATAAGACGACTTTTTAACCCCCAAAAATCTTCTTAAAACTGGGGGGTCGTCTTATACGCCGGGTACTTACCAAGCCGGAGGTTCCCGCGAAGCCACCAATCTCTCTAATCACTACGCGCCGGCTATTGATGCCGAGCGCAGGGATGCCGTCATGTCCCGGCGCCCGGCATCAATTGCCGGCGCGTAGTGATGAGGGAGAAGGGAAGCCCGAGGTCTGGCACTTCAGACCTCGGCTTCCCTGCTCTCTAATCACTGCTCGCCGGCTACTGATGCCGAGCGCAGGGATGCCGTCATGTCCCGGCGCTCGGCATCAATAGCCGGCGCGTAGTGATTAGAGAGCGGGGAAGCCGAGGTCTGAAGTGCCAGCCCTCGGGCTCCCACAACTGGATGGAAGACAGAAGATAAGGTAAGAGATGGGGAGAAATGGGGGGAGAAATACAAACTGGTCTGTGTATATATATATAT